>CAUHTR010007791.1:0-97878 GCA_959609185.1 Schmidtea polychroa
CAGAGAAAATGGAAAGCAAAGAGAAGCAATTGCAAGAAATACCAAATAAAAAGACAGTTGATAGCAACGCAACTCGAAGTAATAAGACTGAACGAGTTGAGCAAAAGACGAGCACCTGAACCTCCCGTAAAATTAAGGGATGAGGTCGGTGGCTCCCAATAAATGAGCTAAAATAAACTGTGTAAATAAATTGTAAATAAAGCCAAGTAATTAGTATTAACGTATATGTTATATGTAAAGATGAGAAGCCTAATCGTCGTAATAATTATAATGACAATGCCCCGAATCCTACAAGCGGAAAGAATCAATGATTAAATGCCGGAAAGAATACCCATACCGAAGAGAAGATAGCCACATGTGTTAGCTTTAAAATCAATCTGCGAAAAACCCAATGAGGAATGCGAAACAAATCAAGTTGCAATGTTCGCAATGTCCGCCAACAACTGAAAGAACGACGAAGTACAAATGGCTCAGACAATAAAAACAATCTGTAGAACAAGAAATGAAAGTTATCAGAACCCAGATAGCAACATTAGCCAAACAATTTCAAAGTCAGAAATCAAAGGAAAGATCCCAAACAGATCAAGCCGCAATGAGAATGATGGTAATAATATTAGAGGAAATAAAACAACAAGTAAGAGCGACCGCCAATGACGTCCAAGCAATTGCCGAATAGTAGTAAAATCTTTAGAGGAAATGAAAGGAAAAATAACTTCCATCATCAAAGAGGAACACCAGGATTAAAATGAGGTAACAAAAACCCTGAAAGAAATGACAAAAGAAGTCCTAACCAACATAAACAAAAACCCAATGAATCCGAGAAGATGGATTAAAACCCTGGAGGAAAAAAGAAAGCTGTCACCTCGAAGAAAACAAAGTCAACAAACCCGAAAAATCAGAAATTACAGATACGACCCAATTGAGAGAAGTGATAAACAAACCCAGAGTAGTAGAACTAAGAGAATCTGAACTCCTCACAATATTGATCTTATTAGCGGCAAGTCTGATGATAAACATCACCATACTGAGCTGATGCACTCAAACCCAATTCCAGCAAAGAAAGAAACAAAACCCTCAAACTAAAAGAACAATCAAGAAGTATTCATATCCCAATGGAAGAACAGCTGGTCCAACAACGAACCAACCAAGATACTTCAAATCTTCCCCAAACATCGAAACAGAGCCGTCATCGAGACGAGATCCGAACAACAGAATTCTAGTAGTGTGACATCTTGACAGTAAAAAACATTCACGACATTATAAACGATAAATCATCCTGATCGAACAATTGATTTCAAACGACTGAGACTACGATAATGACACTGATTCTTGAGCATGATAATTTTATTTTTTATGTGGACCGACCTCGGTCGTTCTTTTTCTTCATCTTTCAACCCATCTGTAAATGTAGAGTAATAGTAGCATTTTTATGTATGTGGGTATTGGGTCAGACCCTGTAGCTCGTGGACCCAATTTGCATGTAGGCACTTGTAATATAGTGCAAGTATTCTGAAAATAAGTTTCTTCATCTTATGATTTAAATTGCGGGTCGCAATTTTATGGGCCCCCGAGTGTTTTATGTTGGGCTAGAACTGACTTCTAGACCCAAAGTTCTAATTGTGACCGAATGTGTAGGGACACAGCATACAAAAAGCAAAAAGTATAGTTAAATATTAAAAACCACACCAAATAAACAATAGTAATAAGGAAAAAACAACAAAAAACCTAAAACACAGAAATTAAATAAAATTCATACAGAAGCAGAAGTTATATAAAATTAACCCAAAAATAGCCAAATAAACATAGAATTACAAAAAGCAAAACTCGAGTACTTAAAAGATGGTAAAAAATAGCAAAAAATTCCAGAAAAACCCAGAACATTCTATAAAAATGGCGATGACCATCATAAAAACTACTTAAACAATAAAAATTTAGAAAAATAAATAAATTAGTATTAAAAATAAAATTTCTTAAAAAGAAATTCGTAAAATATCAGTTAAAAATAAAATTAAATTAAAAGTAAAATAGAATGTTCTGGAACCGTCCAAATCCATCATGGACGTAAAATAATGAAAAGAATTAGAAAATAAAAATTTAAAAATAAAAACAAAAATTATAGCACTAAAATTTCCATTAAAAATATCAAAATTACAAAATAGAAAATTCTGGAATAAAAAGAATTCGAGTTGTTTTAATGCATCAATACATACACGTGTACAAAATAGGTATATATACCGACGCATTTTCGTCACAATTCAGATATTTTTGTATGCAAAAAATTTCTTGTCGAAACTTCGAAATATATTGAAAGTAAGGATGGTATATTTATTGTTTAATTATTATTCGTTTTATAATATATTATAATTTTGTCACCTTTTATTATGATCTAATTATTTTTAACAAGAGTGATCAGCGTCGCCTACGAGTTCGCTACGCTGATCAGCCTTGTCCTCCAATAATTATTTGACATGCACGACACGGGTCCTCGACCCCACATGCACTAAAATTCATTTTTAACCGGAAGGTCGCCACGAACTATTGGTGTTTAAACCATGAGTAGGGCGTATAAATCCATCCAGGTAGTTGGCATAGTCGCAGGACTATGCGGACGAAACTAAAATGCGGGCAAGTAATCGCGGGAACATACTACAGTAGACCTACCATACGTATCCAGTTGGGTCGGGAAAGTAGGAAAATTTTAATTAAATCGACTTTTCGTTAATTTACACACCAAAAATAAACACTTAACTGTATATAAGAAATACAACACTAGGATCATCTAAACGGAACTGTCCCAGACTCAAATTTATACAGAACTCTCGTAGTCGGTTAATTGCACAAACTATTATTCAGTATATTAATGAATTCTGCTATTATTATTCATAATTTTATTTAATGTTAATGTTTAATTATCATAAACTAAAATCACTCGAAAACGTTTGTATTTACCGTTATATACATAGAAAGCGACCTTCGGTAAAATCTTTAAAATCATTTTTTTTGTTACTCTTCTACCTTAATAACCCCCATAACTTTCCGTAAATCTTATAATACTATAAACTTACGCTTGCTATTATTACAATTTACCTTATTGTTATTGTTATCATCAATATTATCATTACCATTATTAATTATTATTATTATTATTATTATTATTATTATTATTATTATTCTTATTATCATTATGATTGTTATTATTAATTATTGTTCTTGTTACTATTATTATTATTATTATTATTATTATTATTATTATTATTATTATTATTATCCTCGTTACTAGTATCATTATTAGCATTATCATAGTTAATATTATTATCAATATCATTATTATTATCATAATCATTGTCGTTATGGTCATTCTTAGTAATATTATTATTATTATTATCATTAGGGTTATTATTATTATTATCATCAGTAATCTTACTATTATTGTTATTTGTACTAATATTATTATTATTATTATATTATTATTATTATTATTATTATTATTTCTCATTATTACTGATATTATTCTTATCATTAGTATTATTATAAGTATTATCATTATTATTATTACTATGTTTATTATTGTAGCCACTATCACTGTTGCTATTAATATTATTATTAGGATGATCATCATTAATATCCTCAATATTACAGTTAACATTCCCACTCCTATCATTACCACTATTATTATCACTACCCTGGTCAAGGCGTTATTAATTAATTTTTTTTTTAAAAGGATACCAATAATAAATCAATTAGATTGTTAATTTAATTTTACCTTAATACCATCATTAATCTAATACCATCCTATATAATTTTTCCAAACCAATTTATCGATTATTTATACTACTATAAATAGATAAATTTGAAAAACCCCAACACTATTGATTTTTTTGTATTGTAAAATTTGAACCAATAATACCATTTCTATTAATAGTAACAACCCTGCAAACTCAGGGTTGCTCTCATCAAACCAACTCTGGTCGACCAAATGGGCGACGCATACGCTCTACCAAATGCGCCAATCGCTGTTGACTATGTCGATAGGATCTCTGTCTCCGGGTAAAATTTATCACACCCACGCGAATCTAACCCAGGTTACCCCAGTAGTCAATCCATACAAGACAAGAAGGACCGGGGATCCCTCTTCTTTTTTTTGGGTTTTACAGGAATCCAACTACTTAATCTAAGATCTAAAATCATAGTTCAGAAATAGTATATAAACAATATTTTATGATGTTTAATTACATAAGTTTATAGATTACTTTAATGCAAGTAAAAGTATTGATAAAAGCATTTTAATAATTATTTCATATTACGAACCATAGATAAAAGTGTTTAATAATCATTTTATATTACAAACCATAGATTATTTAGTTCAAAGTTCAGACAAAATTTCTTACCACCTAGCTCATAAAATAATACGATGGGAGATAACTATCCGATTAAATCTGACAGAATATAATCGCCAACAAGATTCCAATCCCTGAAATTAAACAATGTTAAAGGTAGGAAAGAAAATACTTGCCCGAATGATGTTGAAGTCAAAGCTACTTACAACCCACACGGATAGGAATTGCTAGGGGCCGAAGATATTAGCGGCGCGTAACAATAACCCTCCCGTGGTGGATCTTAGTAGCATAGTTCGCTGAATCTTTCATAAATAAATTAATTTTGAATAATAAATAAATATTAAATTGATAATTTAATAATTTTGGATAACTTAAACAACAGTAGTTTAAGAGAAAAGAAAAAGGAAATTGTTTAGATAGAAATTTTCGTAAATTCATTTACTAAGTTTAATTTAGTTTAATTTATCAACTCTTAATTGGTTAAATTGGAACCTGGTAGTACTTAGATCACCTGTATAAGTTTAGTTAGTTAATCATGGTATTGGACAAACTCTCAAACTTCTAATTCCCGAATAAATCCCCTCGAGTTCAGTTGGAAAATCAAAAATCTGGTAATTAATTTACAACTTAAACCCATCCGAATCATGAAGGACATCGCCTGTGAGATTGATACGGTCATACTTGGGGTGGGGATATAATATATTGGTTTGAACGTCCTTGGTTAATATGAGCCCAAATGGGAGAACGAAGGTCAACTATGAAATATGTTAATATTTTCTCTTATCATTATAGTCATGCCCAACACTAGGTCAATAAAGATGCAGGCCGGCCCCTCATCAGTCAACTCGAGCCTCGAAAATATCGGCGGGGGAACAGACGAAGCCGTCCGATTGAGAGAGGACGCAGAAATCGCCCGGCTACGGTCCAGGTGGATCTGGTACAAGATCCATGACTGGACCTATCAGAATGTGATCCCCGTGATCCGAAGGTGGAGCCTTACATCAACTGCGCGTCGTTAGCCTTGATCGACGCCTTTGACGAAGTGACCGGGGCAATCGACCGATTGCACCAGCTCGAGCAAGCGATCCTGGCTGGCGAAATAGAAGACTGTGACGGCTATGCTCGAGCTCAATGTCACCCGAAACGGACTGCGGCTCTTCAACGGGGACTAAAATATCCAAGGCGGCCTCAACGAGGACCAGGACGACCGAGGAAATGCGGACGTACGCGAACGTCCACCCGCTTTACCCAGGAGAGCGCGGGATCGGAGGAATGGACGGAAACCTCGGAAGCAACACTAATCATTTTGTGCTGACCTGTTTTTCATTGTTTAACATTGTTGTAATGGTTGTTCGTATGTACACCCGCTACATTTTCCATTTTCCCATTTCTGAAAATGTAAAACTTGACAATCGTAAGCTTGTAGTTTAGCTTTTATGATGTTAGCCATCAATATTTTATTCATCTCATTTTTAAGACATTAAAAATTTAGAATTATACTTTATGTTATTTACTATTCGACTATTTCTTTAAATTTGTTGGATTTTGTGAAAAGTTGTAAGTTAGGCTGAAAATTAATTAATAAAAAATTGGCACTTTTTGCGTTGTCGAAATAATTGAAATAAATGTTTTAAAAAAAATGTAAAAACTGAAACGTTAAATATCATTGCAAGTTTGCTTGTTTTGTTTTGGTACCGTGTTGGAATATCAAGCTTTCTTATTATCTATCTATCTATCATATAATAAAAGGTTGATTCCTGAAATCCAATTCTCAACACACTAGTGAGTTTGTGTGTATTCTATATTACAAAATTATGGAGTTTTGTTTTGATGGTGTAAATTGAAAGTTGGGGAATTACCCTCTTGTGGCCTTAATGCACATATTAATGCTCGACCCTCGATGTCGATGTAAAATCATTGATCTTATCTTCGTTTAGTGCAGAAACTCTTGGAAGAAATGCGAGCCGATAGGGAACAGGCACAACGACAGGTAGATGAATACCGCACTAAGTGGACACGAGTCAAGGCCCACTGTCGGAACTTGGAGTGCACGTGGTTCCCACCAGCGGAGATGAAGAAGAGAATGAAGTTGATTACCCAACTACAACTTCAGAAGGCTCAAGACCAGATGGAGTTACGGGCCCTCCGCTTAAGGGTGAGGGAACTAGAAGTCAAGGTGCATCAACAGGAGCTGGAGCGAGAGGTCATTGCCAAGATCCGGCCTTTAGATGAGCTGCTCCACCGACCAAAAGAACATGCCCTCACTGCAGTAGCCCCAAGGAAGAAGATTCGGCCGGGGAAAGCGGCACGAGCGAAAATCAGGCAGGCCAGCCAGGCCCAATTAGCTCTCCCGGCTACTGGATCAGAAGCTGCACCAAGAGAACCAACCAGCACACGATAAGCTACTCATGTCGTACAAATAAATCTTCCGAGTGCGTCCATAGCGGCATTTTGGTTTTCTTTTATTATGCCAATTGTTGTAACGGGGACGAAAAGAAATCGGACATAGGCCTTCTATCGGCAGTCCGTGGACCCCAGTGGGTACTAGACAATTATAGTATGTTAAGCATGCTCACTTTTTGCTAGTGCCCAAACCCTTGATACAGTACCAACGTTGATTGCTCAACGGGTATCAAGTGGTCAGCTAAAACTTGTATTTTGGGTTACGCTGGAAACAGCACGAGGAGGTAAAGATTTTACAGTACCTGTAACCCACCAACTCCAATGTGACACATTTCAGTATGTATTCCTTTAACTAACGTATTTGAGTAGTCTATCGGCACCAGGATGACATCTTTACCATTCTTCTCTAATAATAAAAACCCATCTTCTAATTTTATGTTGTTATGCAAATTGAAAGGAATTTCTTTTTATTCAAGTCATCTTTTTTCTCTTCTCCCTGTAACACTCTTGTCATGTGAATGAAATCTACATCATCTTGTTGCTTTTCTAAGAGTTTAGTCATCGACTCAGTCTTCTGTAATGAGCTGATATGTCTTACTCTGGCTTTTTCTTCTTTTGCGTCTTCATGTCTAGTCTGGCATTGTGCACATAGCATCCCTTTAATCCTTGATATTCCGTCCGCATTTCCATGTTCCTCTCCTTTCCTATATTGAAGATCGAAATCATATCCGGAAAGGTTGGCTAGCCAGGTTTGAAATTGCGGGCTTATCGGTTTTTTTGTGTATCTCATGAAAACCAACGCCTTGTGATCCGTTCGTACTACAAATGACTTTCGTATAGATATTGTTTAAAATACATTACATATTCGTGTATAGCAAGTAACTCCTTCCTAGTCACACAATAACCTTTTTCATGTGCGGTCAAGTGTCTCGACCCATATGCAATTACTACTTCAGTACCATCTTCTTTAGCTTGACATAAAACTGCTCCGATGGCCCCAAAACTAGCGTCTGTATCCAGAATAAAGTTTCTATCCATTCTTGGGTAATCTAGAATTGGAGCTTCACACAACTTTGTTTTAAGTAATTCAAAACTATTGTTGCAATCTTCTGACCAATTAATCTTTTTCTCACAGCCGGACGTAGCTGCATGTAGAGGTTCCGCAATTTTCGCATAGTCTTTTATAAACTTCCTATAGTAATTGGTCATACCTAAAAAGGATCTTAATTGTTTGGCGCATACTGGTATTTCTGCATCTTGAATCTCTTTAATCTTCTTGTCGTTCGTTTTTATCCCACTTGCACTTACAGTGTGCCCTAGGAATGTCAATTCTTCTTTATACAGATTACATTTTTCTGGGTTAATTCTCAACCCCGCTAGTTGAATTCTTCTGAATACTTCCTCTAATCGGTTATTGTGTTCCTCTATGTCTTTTCCATAGACAAGAATGTCGTCGAGGTAGACAACAACACCCTTAAATAATATTCCATCCAACATTGAGTGCATCATTCTTTGAAACGTCGCAGGGGCTGTTGCTAGTCCAAAAGGAAGTCGGTAAAACAAAACTGTCCTTGCCTTGTACTGAAAGCCGTGACCTCTTGAATTCCTTCGCCATTCCAACTTGATAATTATGCTTGACCTAGATCGATGGATGTGAAATATTTTGAATCTGCCAGACAATCCAGTAGAAATCGTGTATCTGGCATTGGAAAAGATATCTTTTCAGTGATCGCATTCAACCCTCTATAGTCGACACACCATCCTTATTGATCCATCTTTCTTAGCCACAATCACTAGTGGCGCGTTCCATGCACTTTTGCATTTTCTAATAACTCTCGCTTCTAATAAGTTTGTGACAAGTTCGTCAAGCTTTTGTTCTAAATGCATTGGTTGTCTTCTTGGCTGTAACATTACAGGCCCACCTACTATATTCATTTCATGCTGAACAACTTTCGTAAACCCAAGATCAAAGTTGAAGCCATAAAAATACCTTTGAACTTCCGTAGCAATATGTCTAACTGTTCATTCTTCCTGTCTCCAAGCATTAATAATGCTTTCTCTTCTCGTTGTGAGTCCACATATGTCCTCCCTACTTGTGACGCTTCAATATTGTCTACCTCTACCAGTTGAATACCAAATCTCTCCATTTGTATCTACACCCCCAATGAAATCTGGACGTATATCTTTGACAACTATAACATTAATAATTCTTTTTTTCCCATTCCAATCAGCTTTTATCGTCATTGCTCCTAACGGTCTTTCCATTCCCGTCGAAAATACTCCACAAAGAGAAATTGTGCTCTGCTTCAACCTCGGTTTCCCGATCTTTGTCCAACTTTTTTTCACTCATAACTGATACTGACGCTCCAGAGTCCCAAAGCATGTCAATCGCCGTCATGTTTATTACAATCTTACTCCACTTTCTTCTGTCTGTCGTCTCATATATCTTCTGCATCATGTCTTCATTTCGCTTCTTTCTACTGATTATTGTGTCGACCCCACTGACGAAATGAAAGCAATGGGATCGTCCTTGTTTTTTGGTTTATCCATTGATTTTTTTATCGTTTCTTCGTAATTACTGTATAAATCTTCTGTAAAATCACCATTATTTCTTTCGTGATCTTCTTCGTAAATACATGCCACTCTCTTCTGATATCCATTTCTATTTTTAAGCAAAAACAATCTCTGAATCCATGACCTTCTTTTCCACAGATTAGACATTTGTCTTTCATAGGACATTCAAAACGCCGGTGCCCTTTTTCTCCACAACAAAAACACTGACCTGGTGTCAGTTTCACTGGATGAGGCGAATCTCTTCCTTTGCTGTCATTAAATAACCTTCTTGCAATATCTTTAAGCGATACTGTAGGTATTCTTCTCTCTGGTTCTCCTGTCTCATATCGTCCTCTATACCGCTCATTTTCATTCTTGTCTTCATTTACAATTGGTACAAACCGACCATTACCAGGTCTATTCCTCTCATGATTAATCTCTCGGTGTTCGTCGCGTTGATGTGCAGTTGTCTTCACAATTGTTCTTTGGTCTCGTCTACCCTCGAGAGCTAAATACACTTTTAACTAAACTTCTTACTCGTATTTCGAAGACTTGGAATCTTTCATCTCTCTCTTGCTGAATTTGAGCTAGTTCTACAATCTTGTTAGTAATGGTTTTCCTTACTGTAAAAGTTTCTATAAACCACTCTTTTGCCATTTCATCGGTCATCTTCGCTATTTTCGCCGCTTCCCATAACATCGATGCCGCATCTGTCAACAAAAGATCCAATGCGTCTACTAGACTTTGATCTTCTATTCTCAGCCATTCCATAATATCCTTTAGCCAAAGTTCGGCTTCAGATCCAACTTTTCCGTCAAACTTTCTGACATTAAAATTTAGCATCTCACGTGCTTGTTTTGACAAGGAATCTAACATATTCTTGGTTCCTTTCTTTTTTCCTATCGCATTGATTTCCTTGGCGTGGTCGCCAGTTATGATGTCCTCAACTTCTAAATTCATAAAATAAATCAATAATAATTCAATAAGATATATTTTTCAAAAAAACGCTAAAACGAATATTATTCAAACAAAACTTTACATAACTCTAATGAATAAGTTTAAATTTATGTTTAAATTATTGCATTATTGTTAAATATGTTTTTGTCTGCAAGAATTATAATATAAACGTGTTTCCTTATTTATTTATTTTAAACCTTATCAAATATATTAAATTATTTTTATTTTCAACCGAATTACTACATTAAAATATATTTATTTATTTTAAACCTTATTTCATTGCTTACACATGCCACATTTGAACTCCACCACCAACTGCTTATTTTTCTTACTCAGACCGAGTTGTTGTTTACCTTATTTGCTAAGGTTATTTATTTGATTATTTTACATTATTTTATTTCTTGAAATTTTCCACGTTAAAATATATAAAATAATTAAGTGTACACCGATGAATATGTTAAAAACATAAATAGATAAAATAAAAAAAATTAAACCACCAATAAATAAGGTATTTACAATAAAATGGTAAGGACATTGATAATATATCCATGAAATAAATTGTTCACTATTATATAAGTTAAAACGAGTTAATTGTCTATATACAAATTATCGATTTTATTCTAGGATTGAATTCCCTGCTTCTGCCATTTTTCTTTATCTGATTTCCGCATAAATTTTGACTCGGTATTTATTAGCCCCTGTTCTGTAATACTTTGTAGGCTCAAAATTCTCATGGCTCTCCCTCTGTCATCCAACATAGATTTTTTCAAAAGAAAGGTACAAATACAGTGATAAATTGTAATTGTGATCAAAATTGAAGTCTTCTGTGTTATGTTTGAGTTATTCGATTGCAATAATAAAGGACACAATGAGTCAGAAACTAACCAACTTTATTGATTAATAACCCAACAATATTTGGCAAATAAGGTTCGCAGTCGTTAAATAAAATCACCCGTCTACATGGGATCCGGGTTTACTTACGTAAAATTTATACTTATACAGACTCAAAATCGTTAAATTAAACTACCTACAAGCAGGCCCGGCGTGAGGCGGGTACGATGCGTGATTTTCACGCAGGCGCCACGGCGGAAAAATACAAAAGGCGGCAAAATTTCACAGAAATTTGTTATTTTCATAACAATTTCCATTCTATTGTTTAATAACTAGTCCAATTTGAACAATATTGTTCCATCTGTGAAAAATATTTTTGTTTTGTATGCATTTATCGTTTTTTTACTTTTAGTATGGAATGCGAAGGTGGTAATATGCAATTTTCACACATCATCTGAAACTCTAGCGCCGGTGCTGCCTACAAGTACACAATCGGAAACGCTGCTGCCATGGTGCAAATCCGAAACCGCTAAATTAAAAAAATGTATTTACGTAAATTTACTAAATTGAACATCTGCTGATACAAAATCAGGAGTTACAGTATTAAATTGTCCACTTTTGAGAGATCAGAAACTACTAAATTAAAATATGTTTATGTGAAATTCAAAGCTCCTACATTAACATATACCTGTATAGGATCAACAATTACCAAAATTTTTTTTACTAAATTGAAATGAACACTGGAATAGAATCAGTTTCCCATGTATTTATATAGCTAGATTTTGAAGTTGACTGATTTACGTTTCAATTTATACTGTCAAAATGTATGAGTAATTGAAATTCATTATCACCAATTATGCATGACACTTACACCCCTTCACCAGTGATATATACAGGATTTAATAGATATGAAATTAAAATCCCTTCGTCTGCTTGCTCGTGTGTCAAAAATTTGGGGTTTCCTGGTTCTCTGCTTGGTTCATCAAGGGATCGTTGAACAAAAGAATATTAGTATAAGTGTCAACTCACCATCAGATTCTACATCTATGTTTTCTTCATTCGGTAGTTCCTGGTCAGTTCTTCTTCTCTGGGATGAACTACAAGTAGTTTGCGTCACTTGTTTCTCTGCCATGCTAGTTTTAGAAGAATGATTGTAATGGCAATTATGCACTCTTATATCCAATTAGATGGATAAAAATTCTAGTGATTGGTATACACGAGGGGTATTATATCATCATCATATTGGTTAAGGAGCAAACTGTGTAATTGGTAAGTTTCGTGTCAATAGAAATCTTTTTGATTTGTAGTTATTTTTAGTTCTATCGCTGGGGTACATTCATTTTTATGTGTATTTTGTTCATTAAGGTTGTGGGTACTCTAGTCTTGTCTGGGAGTCATCATATCGCTTTCTGACTCATTTGTGATTTATTTAAGCGTCATAATTTTTTTTTACGCCTAACCTGGGAGTTGCCAAATTGGAGATTATTGTTATATTATTTAATATCAAGCGATTTTTATTGCCATGGCATGCGAAATGTAAAGCGATGTTCCTGCAAATCCTGTGCAGTAATAAATGAATAATATCGTTGACTTCTACGATATCTCACGAATACTGGAGTAAAAATCTTCATGAACTATTGCTGTGATCTATAAAGACATTTGTAACGATTCATAAAGAGAATTTCTATGAGTCGTCAAATATTCTGTAACAAATATTTGGAAATTTGTGAACTACTTCTTACAGCAGACTTCTTGTGAATTGCTACTTTTTTGTATGTAAACAGAATTTTGAATTGTCGAACTGAATTTGCCCAATGGCTTCCAACAGAGTGACTATTGGTGTAATGGATAAAATATCGGGGATGCATGAGCTAAGCTAAAACTTAGTGCAGTATCCTAATCTTCCATCTAAATTTAAATTTACATGTTGAGTCACAGAACTGCTCGACTTATCTTATGCAAGCATGAGGGTATAATTATTCTGAGTGTAAGGGCACTCCACCCTCCACGTTGATACATGAATTCTAACGGATTAACGGCGTATAGCAAAACAACTTCCCCAATATCTTGATGGTCGTGATATAATTTCATTGTTCTATCTTGTTATGGATGTGAACCGAAAAAGTGCACATATGAAATAATTACAAATAGAAAGCTCATAGCTGTTAAGTGGAATTCCCATAAACTGGAGTTCTCATAAAATTGAAAATATAAACAAGGCATTTAATAAATAATAAAATCAAATAATCGACGATTTTATTTTTAATAAAAACTTAAAAACTCATAATTTTTTAATAGATTAATTTGTCAAAATTCTTACAATCCTTTAACGAACACAATAAGTTGGATAAAAAATAAAAAGAAGACACTCGTGCCAATTGTCAATGATTATAGGTTTAAAAAAACGGTAAAGGCGGCAATCAAAACGAATATTGGATATGCACATTTTTAGGGTGTAAAGTCACATGCATTAGCAATAATCAGAATTTGGAGAAAGTAAATGGTTTACACGAGCATCCCATTGATAGCACAAGCAATATTATAAATGAATTAAAAACCATCCTACATCATTGAAGTATTACGATTGAACAGCGGATTGGAGCCATTAAACCCTTAGACATTTTTATGTGCTGCGAGATTTTAGAGGATTCCCGATGGGGTCCTAGAGAGTCTTAAGCACCAACCGGTTGGATCTGCTCGGAGGTTTCTCCACGGGTCCGTCGCTGGAGATAACTTTAGTGAAACACTGGTTAGGACTAGAAATACTTGCAAATACCTGCTCAAATGTTTGGAAAAATAATTTAAATATTATGGGAAGCGTGGAACAACATTATTAACAGGAAAATAAGGGCGGATCCCTGCGAAAAAGTTTGGAAGATAACACTTGAAAACGTCTAGTAATGAGGACACATTATGGGTACAAAGATGGTCTAAAGTGCAATAGTCATGAAGATGTTTAGGAAGGAATCAAATTAACATCTATAATTACTCTTAACACATTTTAAATATAATTAACACACCCCTAAGCGACCAACAATAGTATGCAAATTCATTGCTAATTAAGCTCTTACGACAATCGAAATCTTCTAATTCATCTTTATAATTAATATATTCCACCGAGAATTTATATTTATTATTGTATTTATTAACCCTAAAATGCACTAAATCGTTTGTAGGCGACTTACTTTACGGTCGGGGAAACGTAAGAATTCGAGTGGTGTAAACTGCGAGATTTTGAACTTCATCCCCATCTGATGACGCGATATATATATATATATATATATATATATATATATATATTTTGAATTTTCTATCTTATTTTTATGTAAATAAAGTAAATTTTGTTCTATAATAAATTATTTGAGTCTAATTATTATCAAAATACAAAGAAATATGTCATAGAGACTCAGAGGCACTGTTGTTCGCTAACGCTTGTAAAATAGTTGTGCTTTTTAGGGTTAATTATTTATTTTCAATTCACTACAGGTCATATACTTGGATAGGATTTAATTTTTGAAGATCAAAATATAATTTAAAATAAAGCTAATTCTCAAATTTTTATTATTTTTTCTAAATTCAGTCTCACCTTTCAATTTTGCATCTTTACATCTTTAAACAAAACTCATATTCAATATAACAGGATACCGGCAATTTCCTTATTTTTAAAATTAAAACTAGAATTTCAATTCTTCAAACTAAGATTAAAAATTTAACAAATTTTTTACACATTATTGATAAATAACTTCCTGAATTCAATTTAGTTTAGTTAATCACAAATAACAAATCAAAATTGGTGCTTACAATTTTTGAATTATTTTATTTGGTTTGAAGTAGATAAAGGCGAGTTAGGTTGACCAGGTTTAAATTCTGTGTGATGGTCTCTAATGTTATGACTTGTTATTATATTTTATACTTCTGAATAGCCGCCAAACAGGAATGATCGTCTAAAATCTAAATAGATGAGATCATGACACCCTCAATACTAATTTAACATTAATTAATTAGTAATTTATTTTTACATTAAATTAATTTAATTTAAAAGGTGCGTGTCCGGTAACAAAATTCAAGTGTTAGCACTTAAGTAGATTTTAATTTGACATGAATCCATTATTTTAGTAATTGTAACACATAATTTTATAATTGAAAATTAAAATAATTACTTGTAATAATTATACAAACACAAATTATTGTTTTATTTATGTGAGGTGTTTTCGGGTGAGAATTAAATATTTCAATGATTTATTAAGATAATTTTAAATGATAAATAATGGACTATTAAAATAACTTTTAAAATAATTTTTAAATTGAATTTTTTGCATTTTGACTTTGCTAATTATTTTGTTTTTCTTTTTATATATAATTTGATATAAATTATTTTTCAGTATTCGTTTTACGGCAAAAATTCAAAAACCGGCTAAAATTCGGTTTTTCGAAAAGTACGGTTTGTATAAACCCTACTCCACATTAATTTCTACTGCCCATCAATGATTTGATTCTTCCTCCTTAATTTAATTCATGGTGGATGTGGTTGTTGATTTGGTTTTTATTTGCAATCATTTATTGTTTAATATGACCTACTATGTTCGGCAAAAAGTGTCACTATCCTTTATAACTATCTGTAACTATTCTTAAAGGTATAGTGATTGATCAAAATGTATTGCTTGGCTTGCCTCTGACAGCAATTATGTAAAATGTTTTTATTAATATGTTTATAGAGGAAATTTGTTGAGCCCATTGAGTCACCTAAAAAATCTGTTTTGGGACAGCTGGGATGAATGTATGTATGTGCATGCATGTGCAGAGAAGGATGTACTCTTGAGAGGGCCCAAGGCTAAAAATCTTATGGGGCCCTTTTATAATTTTTTTTAATAAAAATTGGAAATATTGTGCTTTTGTGAATTTTATTTTTAGAAAGATATTATAATAAATATAATATGTTATATAACAACGGTGGGCAAATGCGGCTCTTCGTTGAGTAAACTGCGGCTCATTGATAATTGAATTTTTGATAATTGAATTTGAAAATTTTACTGCTTTTTAAAATTATTTTGTAGTAGGCGGCGCTTTGTTATAACAACGAGAGAGAAGCAATGAAAATAAATTTTTAAATATTTAAATATGAAAATATTTAATCATTTTCCACGAATAAAAGCTAATAAAATTGATATCACAGAAGAAAAAGTAAACGAATACAGTGAAAAATTGGAAGAATTGCAAGCGGATTTCAAATGTAGGTTTGAAGATTTGAAAAGTTTTAAATCTACATTTGCATTTTTTGTGAACCCATTTATTTGTGATATTATTGAAGATGGATTTCCAATTTCTGAAGTAATACTTGTTAAAAAAGCGGTTGGGGAATTGGAGTTATTAGATATGAAAGAGGACCAGGCTTTGCAAATGCACCATAAAGTTACTTCTATAATTGAATTTTGGAAACTCGTACCAGAGGCAAAATATCCACACTTAGAACAAGCTGCTTGCCGTCTAATTTCAATTTTTGGTACAACATATTGTTGTGAATCTTTGTACCAATCAGCATCTTACAGAATTGCTGCGAACAGCTTTAACAAAGTATACACCAAATTTCAAAGATTTGACCAAAAGTCTTCGTTAATTCAAGAAATTTTATTACTTTTTATTAATGGATTTTTTATTATATTTTATGTTTGTTACTTAAATTTTGAAATAATTGTTTTTAATAGCGTTTAAGTCTTTTTTAATCAAATTAATGAAATAAAAAAAAATATGTAGTTCACTATGGTGGCTCTTTAAAAAATAAATTTTCGGAAAATGTCTCTCATTGAACTCATGCGTGCCCACCCTTGTTATATAATTATATTTACTTATATTACATAAATATAATAATCTGCAAATAATTAAAAGATGTAATAAGTTTTTATAATAATACAAATTTTGGGGCCCGGCTGGTCGGCCCTTAGGCTTCAGCCTTGCCAGCCTAAGGGTAAATCCAGGCCTATACATTTGCCCTAAAATAATGCAATAACAATAATGATAAAAAGCTCTATATAAGCAAGTTTAACAACATAAATCAACATTCACTGTTAACATACCATAAGGAAAAATGCATATAATTACTAGGATTACCTTTTTCTTTCTTCTTGAACTTGTGGATTTGTTTTCTTACTTTTTTAGGTTTGAATTCATTTGCAAAATTTAGTTTTTTTGATTCCATCGATTTAATTTATTGATTTCTAATCTCTATATTAAAACATTTACTATTCTGATCTTGTTTTGTTCCTTTAGAGCGAAAAGAGAGGAGTTAAAATAAAAGTTAACAAGAACATTACACTCTTCCTGGTTTTTAAATTTTGAAAATTAGTTACTAAATTTTAATTTCGGGGTTTTCTGATTTGTTCTTTAAATATTATTTTTAATTTGAAAATCTTGTCTATGACATCTCCATATCCGTAAAATTTTGGAAATTTCCATTTTGTTGATTTTAGTATATAATAAAGAACAAATAATGTCTTTAATCTCGCAAGATGACGGCTACCATCAGAGTAACAAGTTACTCAATGTACAAGATAAATTCAAAATAATTTTAATCTGATAATTTTGGCAGTTGCTGTCTTACAACTTGCATAACCACAAGAAAAACAATTAGTAAAAGATTAGTGATCATGTCATAATTATAAAAATATTTAATCAGTCTTAAAAATAATTTGAAATTTAAATATTTCTTTTTAATCAAAATATGCTTATTATCAAATAATTTAACATGCAAGCAACTATCCAAAGGCAGTTCTTTTCATGTCATGATATAGGTACTTTCATCTTGTCAATTAGACCCATCACATTGCCTTTTAATCTACATTATAATCATAAGCGAGGAATTCTTAAATTGCTTTGGGGCATTAGTTAATTTAAATCATGTTTTAAAATATTTCCCGAAAAGGTTCAAATACTTGTCAATAATAATTTCCTTTTTGTATAAAGTTTTCATACTTTATAATTACTGA
Organism: Schmidtea polychroa; assembly: GCA_959609185.1. Classification (NCBI taxonomy): domain Eukaryota; kingdom Metazoa; phylum Platyhelminthes; order Tricladida; family Dugesiidae; genus Schmidtea; species Schmidtea polychroa. The sequence goes on from CAUHTR010007791.1 coordinate 18,062, forward strand.
TTTTTGACGAATTGAATATTCAAAAAAATTATATTTTTTGGGAATTTATAAATTTTATTTAAAATTTACAATTAAAAATTTTAATAAAAACGAAGAATTTAATTATTAAATTTATTAGTTTGAGTTTTTTTATAAATGTAATTTATCATGAAAATTATGAAAATAATTACTGTTATAGTTGTGACAAAGACATAAAGAGTCACAAAGACGTTTCACTGTCATTAGATAAAAAGGTGAAACGTCTTACATGGATTTTGAATGAATTATTCAAACTAAGGCAAATAATAATCATTGTTTATTAGTTTATATTGAATTGTGTTCGGATCTTGTTTATTCCTTTCAAATCTAATGGACACAATGCCACATACATAGGAGTCAGACCTTTACTCAAGTTCTTGAACCCTGTCAACTAAAAGGATTGAAAAATACACCTAATTCCGAAAGTTAACATAGTCTATAATCTTTAAAAAATCAATAAATTTATATTATAGGAACAAATAAACTTACTTGTGTGTAAAAATTTAATGCTTCGAAAAATGTGACAGAAAAATAATTAAACATACCAACACAAAACACAATAAAAATGCATGCAAATTTATTATCCCGAAATTAAACATTGATTAACATATTGTTAACATATTATTATTTTTAATAAATTAAAAAATGATGGGAGAAATTTTTTTTATCTAGAATTCGACAACTCTACTTTGGTCTGTAGGAAAAGAGACGATAAAACATTGTAAGATCTATTTATAAAATATTTTTGATTTTAATATTTCTTTAGAATAAAATATAAAACCCGAAGAGAAATTAAAAGCTATAAAGCTTCTTAGAGAATCGATCAGAGAAAAGCGAAACCGACCAATATTCTTAACCGTGAAGTTATTTGAATATTTGATTTTAAATAAAAAACATTTGCACAACCCGGCCACGAGAAGCAGCATTTCTGTCTGTCTTACTCGTTGGAAATTAAATTATCAGAGGGTTTAATATAGGTAACGCTAGATCAAACTTGATCTAGTCGATCGCGCAAACTTCGGGAAATTCCTCCTTCTTGTTCCAAACATTAAATACAGTGCTGTGAGCAATTAGATCCAGCATTTGTCACTTCTATCTGAGGACGGTTTGTAAAACCGATATTCTTTCCTTATAGTATTTCAGCGGCATTTTTGGGAAACATATTTATTTACTTTTTTATATTTGTGCATAATTAATAAAGTTCTTTTACTCAAGTCTTGTTTAATTCATATTCAATTATTTATAATTACACGCACCTATTTCGTATTTATATCTTTGGAGTCAGATATAATCTGTGTTAGGACAAATCAAATCCACCTGATCAGAACCTAACACTTTTAGTGACGAAGATAACTTTGTGATAAACCATAAACATTTAATACAGGTTACATCACTCATCGGACTGACTTTTTCCAATCCTCATATCTAGTTTTAACATGGTTATTTGATCGGCTGATCGTGATATTTTATCAACCTCAATTCAACTATACCAACATGTGGGAATTGCAGATTAGTTTCAATGCGTTGAAAAACACATTCAAATAACTGAACCAAATTGATTTAAACTCAGTAAAAGTTCTCCGGGTAAAAAAAATACAAATGTTGCGTAAATCTGTTGAGTAATATTTCATAAGAAAACATTACGAATATATGAAATTTTAAAAATTCAGGGGAATACTGCGCAAATTTTTGAATGAACATCGTGGAATCATGGAATCATGCTGCACATCATCAACATGGTTGCTAAGGAAAGTAGCTATGAGTGTAACAATGACAAAAGTTAAATCATTTGGTGTTTCGAAGTCAAGGTTCATTAAAGTCATAGAAATCAAAAAAAGAAATCATAGAAATTAGTGACATAATTATAGTATATTTAATTATAAGATTTAGCTAATTTATGCCAAATAATTTTTAGTGCTATATTAAAATTATTAAATAAAATTACTGTTTAATTTTATGAGATATTTATATAGTTAACTTCCATAATTATGATTTTCATAAAAATAAAATATTGGTATATATGCACTACAGTTTGTTTTTTTAATAATGAACACTTAGTATAAATTTTTTTGAAAAATGGTAATTTGATTTTCTATCAATCATTTTTTCTTTGTTGTAATATTTTATCGTATTTATTAATTATTTTAGTCAGAATTTGAAGATACTTTTGAAAATGTTGACTCCGGAGCTTCTCTTACAGTTCCTAATCAAATGAGTGCTTTCCGAAAAGGTCAATATATAATGATTAAAGATAGACCTTGTAAAATCATCGACATGAGTACTTGTAAGACAGGTAAACATGGTTCAGCTAAAGTCCATGTTACAGCTGTTGATATTTTTAACGATAGAAAATGCGAAGATGTTTCTCCATCAACTGCTAATAGAGACATGCCAATTGTGAAGAGAATTGAATATCAACTTGTTGATATTTCGACTGATGGGTATGTAAGCCTAATGTCTGAAAAGGGAGAAGTTAAAGAAGATGTACAACTACCAGGAGGTGAATTAGAGGCTGATTTAAAAACTAGATTCGGAAATGGAGATATGGTAATGGTTACCGTAATGTCTGCTTGTAGTGAAGAAAAGATTGTTTCGTGCCGAAATGTTACTAATTAAACTGCTTTCTATGTCAGAAGATGAATTGAATAAAATAATTTTGTATGAGACAAAGTTTTGATACAATGTTGAATATTTAAAAACTTATTGGTTAAATATAATTAGATATTTATTCATAAAAATAAATGCATGTTATGATTTCAGTATTTAATAAAAAGTTTATGGTTAATTATATAATTTTGTATTTGATGGTATTTTTGTTGCTATGATATCTTAGCGCTAATATAAAAAGGATATTTTTTATATTTAGAGCGTTTACAACGAATGCGTTGTTTATCATAGCTTAATTTAATTGCAGTAGGTGAATCATTTTAGTTTACAAATTATTTGGTATTTTGAATCGTCAGATGAATTATGTCAAGCTACAGTTGCAAATTAAATTTTTTCCAAGATTATTTAATATTTACCAATCAACATTTATTAGGTCCTTTTGTTGAAGAGTAGTTTGACATCCATTACCATAACAGATTCGAATGCTACAATTAAATAAGTGCTCTAAACAGTCACATGCACTATTAAATATTTTGCTTTTCGAACTCAGGTAAATCATTAAGCATGTTAATCCCGATTTCAAAATTTATTCCTAGCCTGTTTTCTAAATTAATATTTTGATAATTGATTTTCTGTAAATTCATCTGTTTTTTTATTAACTCTTTCTATTATTGGATTAGAAATAGGAGAATCTGTGAAGTGTTTAATATGTCGACGAAACAAACATTTTATGAAAATTAAATGAAAAAGACTAACAAGGAAATTAATTATCGAAACGAAAGAGTAAATGCAGATCGAGTCTATTTCTCCAACATAGACCGAGACCCTAAAATAAAAATGTTTTAGCCAATGGACTCACAATAAAAGCTAGGAAGATCGGAGTTGCCAACTAAAATTTTATAGGCCATTTAGGTTAATGTACCCCGCAATTTAGACTAAAACTAATTAACGAAAATTGGAAATTTGATTCACACTTATAGGGGGTGGGGAGTAAGGTAAACCAGAAGGTATAGGTGTAGTTATATGGATGTGTATGCATGTGTGGATATGTCTGAGATAGAATGGGTAAATGACAAGAACTCCGACAGACGGAAAGTCGATAATCGTAAGGATAGACATATGTTGTCGTATATCACCAACTATTTAAACTACGATCTATATTATTCAACAATGCCAAACCAGAGACGACAACGCGAAAATTCCGAAGCTGGCCCATCTTCGGCGGGACGGTATCGAGTGTCCCAGCTCGAGCGCAGAGAAACTCAACAACCTGCGGAACCGGACAGGAGGCCAACGACCACAATCCCGCAACGAGAGTGGTTAATAACGAAAAACCGTGTATGGAATAATGGATTCTCAATCGAACCAAGAAAAATTATGTGACCCTGACCACCGAAAGAAGACGAATGCCCAATGGTTGTTCTCAAGCAGCCCAAACCATAAACGAAATTAATTAAGCCATCGCCCGGTTAAGGCAGGTCGAGCTGTATATCGAAGCAGGAATCATTGGGGATTAAGACGAGGAATATTTAAGCAGCCACGGCGAAGAGTGGAAGAAGGACCTGGTGAAGATGCTACACCGGCGAATACGAGGAACCTCCGCGGAAGCGTGGACGTCCACGTAAATCATTTCAAACCTACTTAATAACGTTGTGAATTTAATGTAATACCAGTATTAATTTATAAATAATTCTGATAATGTCGTTGTCTTTGAATGAGAACGACTGTCGGTATTAGCTAATAAATATTTACATTAATGGGATATCTTCGAATGAGCATTATTGTCGGCGTTAATTTGTGAGTCAAAGAGCGTACATCTTTCTACTGACCTCATAGAATTTTTAAAAGATTTTCTTATACACCAAACACCGCTGAGAACCGTTTCCTATAATATAAGAAAAAAATCAATAATCTTACATTATAGAAACATACATACTTACTTTAATTTCACGTTGATGTTCTCATTTATAGTGCAGTGAGATACATCTTATACTATAGAAATCTAAAAAGTGGAAGAAAAATTAAAAACAGCACACAATCAAAACACATACTAAAAACACATACAAACTTTCGATTCATAGAAATGCACCGCTGAGATACGTTTCTATAATAACTCTATTTTAGACTATTTTTAGAAAAAAAAATCTCTGAAAATTTTTTAAAAATTGTTGGGCTAGAACTGATTTCTATACCCCCCCCCTCCAAAAAAAACTAATGTTGGGCTAGAACTGATTTCTAGACCCAAAAACTCTAATTTGTGACTAGAATGCGTGGGTACATAGCACGCAAAAAAGCAAAAAGTACAGTTAAATATAAAAAATACATCAAGTAAACAATATTAATCAAGAGGGAAAACAACAAAAAATATAAACAGAGAAATTAAATAAAATAATACAAAGCAAGAAGTAGCGCAAGAATCTAACTCAAAAATAACAAAGAAACACAGAATTACAAAAAACAGACTCGAATAGCTTAGAAGATGGTAAAACAGTAAAAAATTCTAGAAAATCCCAGAACATTTCATAAGAATGGCGATAACCATCATAAAAGCCACATAAAGCAATAAAAGTTATCAAAAATAAATAAAGTAGTCATAAAAATAAAAATTCTTAAAAAGAAATTAGGAAAAACATCATTAAAATAAAAATTAAATTAAAAGTAATATGGAATGTTCTGGAACCGTTCCAAATCCATCATGGAGGTAAATTTAGAAAAAAATAATTAGAAAATAAAAATTTAAAAATAAAAACAAAAATTATGGCACTAAAAGTTCCATTAAAAATGTCAAAAATAGAAAATAGAAAATTCTAGAATAAAAAGAATTCGAGTTTGTTTTAATGCATCAATACATACACCTGTACTTGCACACACAAAATAGGTATATATACCGACGCATTTTGGTCACAATTTAATCTTTATGCCAAAAAATTTTTCTTTACGGTCAATTTTTATCGGGAATATTCAGTAAGAATGATTTATTGTTTAGTTATTATTCTATTATTATTAATATGATTATGACGATTAACCTTTGAATTTATTTTCTATTAGTATGCAAGAGGGATCAAAACCGAATTGATTGATTTTCGATTTTGATCTGCCTTACATCCAAGTTATTAAAATTCAACGTCACTGAGCACGCAGCCTTGACGTATGCAGGCCACTGCCTGGCACGCACATCAGTATTATAAATGGTGGGGTCGCCAGAGGTCATACCGACTCAGTGGTATACGCCACTGGGTTTATCGATGAATCACCTCCGGGCGATGGAGTTCTCAGAACTCGTTATCGTTATTATAATACGGTAGTATATTACCGACGTACATACACATTAGGGCTTGTCGTAGGGAACACAGTGAGGCCCCGAAATCAAGCAACTTTTCTTTAAATCGACCTTTTCATGCATAAAATACACATAATATACACATTTAAAATCAACACAAATACAATACCCTAGGAATGATAAACGGAGTATACGGAGCTCCAGGCTTAATTATCACAATATGGAACACGAGTGTAGCTGGTTAAAATTAAATCATATCAAATATCAGATTCACAATTCATTTAATTAAAAAAAAATCAATTTGCCGATTATAAAATTAATCAAATTTGTATCAGTGAACCTTTTCTTAAATTATAAATCGGATACTGATGAATTCTAAACTCAGGAATAGTTTTATATCTAACTTCATAAATAACGATTTATTTTTAATCTTTTCGAATAATTATATATGATAATTTTATATCTACTATGCTTAACATTTCTTATAATTATATATAACAATTTTATAGTTAGCTTTATTCATAACCCTGCTTATAATTATATACGATTATATTACCATACCCACATGTTTAGAACCTATAAATATCATATTAGGGTTACTTCTAACTTCATTAAATTATACTTATTAAAATATCTTATGATGCCAAAAAATTCATCCATAATCCTTATAAAAATTTAATGACTTTATCATATGAATATTCATAAAAATTTATGCTCCATATAACTTAGTTATAACTTGTGATATGTATCGGTATTGAATTCATAAATTGGTACTCTATAATTTTATAAATCCCTCTACAACGACCTGCACTTACACTCTCATAGTAACATCGTCTATGTGTATTACCTATGGGCAAAACTTTATAAATTAACTCTTATGGATAAGACATTTATTTGAATATACTTATATTAATAATCCCTATATATACATATATTACTTATGAATTTATAAATTAAAGTTCTATAGACCACCCCGATAATGAATATACTAATACTACTTATCGATTCTACTTATAAATATATACTTCTTATAAATTTTATATATTCTAATTTTATAAATCACCCCCCCCCCCCCCATAACTACTTATGTATAGTTATTCATAATAACATTCCTTATATATACTACTGATAAAATTTATGGACTATAAATTTTACAAATTAACCCCTATAACGTCCTGCATATGAGTATTCGTATTAATATTATCTATATATACTACTTTAAATATATTTACAAGTTAACCCCTATAGTACCTTACATATAACTATTCGTATCAGTACTACTTATATATAATACTCACAAATATACTTCTTATAAAAAATTTATAGATTATAATTTTACGAATCACCCCCATAACTGCTTATATATAGCTATTCATAAATATGTACTTCATATTATAAAATCTATAAAATTTATAAACTATAAAGTAACCCCTATAATATCTTGTATGTAAATACTAGTATTAATATTACTATTTCTTAAAAATCTATAAGTTATAAATCTTCCAATCACTCTCACTCCCATAATGACTTATATATAGCTGTACGTAGTACAGCTACTTATATACACTACTTATAAAAATTTCAAATGATAATAACTATTAATCACCCCCTTTATAACCACGGATACAGCTGCATTTATGCCCTTGTGTATGTGCATGTGCATATATGTGCGTGTACACGTATACATTACTTCTAAATAGGAAACATAACAATTTCAACCTTATCAACTACCTTCCAGAATCAGGTACATCGAAGATTATGCTAACACTACGTACCTTTTATATATTACTTAGATCCATCGTTTACAATTAGAAAATTTCTCGATCTTAAACCATATAAATCACCCCCTATAGCCCAGTGATATCTATAATCATACTATTATTTCAATACATTATGTGTGAATAGAAGAATGTACATTTTAAAATTCTGTAAAGTTGGAAATATGCGAAACCACCCCCTGTAGTAACCGGTAGGCCTCCATCTATGCCAACGCTGCTTTGCAGTTCTCACGAACAAAATTTATAAATCAAAATTTTATAATTCACCCTTAAAATATGCTGTATATCTATATCCCCACTAAACCTCCATATCCCACTTACAAACAAAAGAATTTATAGTTTGAGGTTTTATAAATCCACCCCTTTTCCTTTTTATAGTTTTATATGTATCTATAATTATCGTAATATTCCTGATGTACCACTCGTAGAGAAAAAACCAATAATGCTGCGCATCTCAAATCATAATTGATAACTTGGTGAGTAATTACCTGTAGTTATTGATAATCACTGTTTACAGGCTATTGATTGGGTTTAAAATCTCTCAGTTTACCTTAGGTGAAGGACCTGTTTGATTAATTACTCTTGATGATATAAAGTGGTATATAATGACATATAATGTCGGAGTAAAAGGAGCATACCGATATGATCGAATAAAACATCAAACATAGAAAGGAACAATTTATTATGACCAATAATAATGTAAGTTCGATAAATGAGATAAGTTGCATTTCGCCGTCGATATTATTCCAGAAGTCGAAGAGAGGTGCGAACTTTTGGGACCGTCTTCATTGTGAGCATTCCGAGATTGTCATGCCAAATAACTTTACTGGGTATCATGTGATCGTGGACCACAGGCGTCTCCAATCATTTCACACCCAAAAAAATTTTTTTTTGAATACGAAGTTGCTCCTAAAATAATATAAAGATGTTTTACCACTACTCATAATCATCATTTCACAATAAAACCATATTTACTCCAATAAAAATTGGGTTTGATTTCGGCGGTGTTTGATTACATAATCAAGTACAATTTTACCTAACTAAAACAAGGAATCCATCTTTAGATCGAATATTAGAAGGGAAATTGTTAATGTAATAATAATAAAAATAAATTCTTTTGATTGGCGAATAAGCCCGGTAATTAGGGGTAATATTAAAATTAATACCGGAATAGCTAGGAGTAGTAAGGGAAGGTAATATTAATTGAATAACCTTTGGTGCACATACGACTAGGAATTCGCTCTGGAATATACTAACTATCAAGTGGCCGGTTAAGCGAACGAAGACGTATCGACTAACCGGAATTATCCAAATTAAGAAATAAGGTTCATGTGTTATTTTGGGTAGTTGGGGAAGATGAAATTCCCTTTAGTTATATTCCTAGTGTAATCGTGAAAACATTTAGAAATGTCACAATCCAGCACAATCAGCGAATACTACCGACATGAAGAAATGATAACTCGGCTCCGTACGCGTTACATATGGTACCGAATCCACGACTGGAATCGGGGCCTAGATCTCGACAACTGGGGTCCCGTGATTCGCAGTGGGTCAGAACCCGATGCACCGGCATGGGTAAAGACGGAGCCGTGCAATAACTTGCTAGTGGAAGCTCGGGATCGAGCTATCGACGCCGTGGAAACCGCTAAACGAGAGCTCCGGCGGATTCAATCTCAGCTCCGAGCGGTCGCAGCTGGTCGGCCCCTCGAAGAGGTCGAAAGGGAGCCAGCGGGAGCAAGGAAACGCGGTCGTCCCCGCAAGACGACTCCACGCAGTTGAAGACGGAAGGGTGATTAGACCTGAATAACAATAATAAACTTTCTTTTTGTGATTGCTTTGGTTCTATTGCCTGGACATTGTGTTTTAGACTATACTTATTATTAATAAATAAAATTGGTTCACTCGTCATAATGAATTATGTTATTTTAAGTATGCATAGGACTTTAGTATGTGGGGGAAAATTAATGATCATGGTACATATAAAGAGAGTTGAGTTTTGGGTATGCCTCTAAGTATGTTATAATTTAGTGTACAAGCTATTCGAAGGCCTCCGGAAGGATAGGGAGCAGGCGCAGCAGCCGGCCGAGCGACTACAACTCAGCGTCAACCAGTTCAAAGAGCGTTGCCGAAATATGGAACAGACTTGGATTCGCCCCGAGGTGGCGCACAAATATTTAAAACAGATTGAGCAGCTGCAGCTCCAGAACACCCAAGATAAAACCGAAATACGAGCCCTGAAACTACAGATGCGGGCCATGAAGACCAAATTAAATCAACGGACCATCGACGAGCATGTCACGGCAGCCATCCGGTCCATGGCTATAGAACTAGCCGAAATGCACCCACCCAAGCCCAAAGCCAAGCGCAAACAGTTAGGCCGAGATGGTCGTGAGCGGCTCAAACGACTGAGGCTAGCAGAACAAAAGCTGGAAGAAGAGGCAACAAAGTCGGTATCGCTCAACGGTTAATGTACAAGACCGAGTGGATATAAATAAAATTGTAGATATTTGAGGTTGAATTCTTGTATGTTGAATGATGAAGATGAGTGATGAGATGTGCATGGCGTTTTTGGGAAAACAATAGAAGCAGGGGACCAATGAAATCGGACACAAATCTTCTATCGATAGTCCGTGGACCCAAAGAGTACTCGACAATTATAGTGCCAGTAGGGCGCTCACTTTTTGCGAGTACTCACCCAGTTGACACATTACCAACGGTGATCGCTCATCGGATGTCAATTGGCAAAATCAATCTTGTATTCTGGGTTACGCTGGAAACAGCACGAAAGGGTGAGATGTTTGATCACCTGTAACCCACCCCTAAGTTCATGACTGAAATGTGTTAGTACACAACCTGCAACTCAGCACTAAGTTAATTAAAATCAAAACATATAAGACACCAATTAAACAATATTAATATAGAAAACAACGCACAAAAATTAAAAGATCCAAAAAAAATAAAATGAAACCCAACACGAAGTATTGCACAAAATCTTACTCATATAACAAAAAATATACAAAACAACCGAAAACAGCCATTGACTACTGCCTGACATGCACTTATCTATATTATACGAAATGGGGTCATCGGAGGTCGCGCTGACTTGGTGGTATAAGCCGCTGGCTTCGTCGGTAAATACCTTCTGGTACGGTGGAGTTCTCCGAAATGGTTATGGTATTATCTGTATATGTCGATAGTATATTATCGACCTACATAACACTGGGGTTGTCGTAGTGAGCTCATTGCGACCACGAAACCAAGCAAACTTTCATTAAATGACTATTTTTCCACGAATAATTTACACATAGCACACTAGGATCTTAAACTGGAAAAATTCCCCAGACTTAAAAGTTGCCACACTACACTTACACCTAATTCTAAACGCTTGTTGTCCAAGGAAATAAACTAATCCTCAGAAAGGACTCTAGTGAAGCTATATAACATTATTAGTCTTAAGAATATTATCATCTATCAATAAAGAATCACTATGAAAACGTTCATTTTTTACTTAAGGGACCTCCTGTCTATAAAATAGGTTAATTCCTTTTTCATATATGCCTAATGTCAATTAAAATTACTCAGATTTTCATGATTTAAAAAATTAACATCTATTTTAACTTAAAGTGCCCTTATCCATAAAATTCTACTATCCTATCCTCATAGATAACTGATGCTAATTGTATTTAGTTGGATTTATGATTTATAAAATTAATGTTCATGTTCAAAGGCACTTTTCTAGCTATAAAATATTACGATGTTATTCTCCTATTTATCTAATGTACATTGTAATCATCAAAATTCTAGGATTTATAAAATTAATAATTATTACCCTAGCTTTAAAATACTACATTGCTATTTTCGTATATACTTAAAGATGATCATATTTGCTTAAATTGTGTGATTTATAAAAATGAATATATTATTTAATAACTTTCGTTCATCAAAATATAACTAGAATACAAAAGTATATATTATTGTAATTTTATAAATTTTCATGAAAAACCCCACTCGAGTTGTCTAGTGCTTGAAATCAGTGCTTATAATAATAATCTAGACCAGGGGTGGCCAACAAGTCGATCGTTAGGCCAATTTTGGTCGATCGTCGATCTCTCGCAATGTCTGGGAAAAATTCCGTTTACTACCGTGACAAGCCAGAAAATCTGAAGAAGATTTTTGGAAATATGTCAGCCGAGAAAAATATCCCAATGTCACCAAATGTAGCGAATATATCTAATCTTGTTTCGGATTTAAATACCTTTGCGAATCGGCATTTTCATACTTGAAGCTAACGAAGACAAAACAACGTTCTGTCCTGTCTGATTCCCAAACAGAAGACTCATTATTAATATCTTTGTCGGGATATACACCTGATTATGATTCCTTGGTTAGAGACATGCAAACTCAATCTTCCCATTAATGTTAAGGGAACAAAGTAAATTCTAAATCTGCCTTTACCTGTGGTTACTTTGAATTAATAAATATTGTTAATAATTTTCGAAGTTCTTTTAATTCCCCTGGTCGTGAGTATTTGATCCTTTAAATAATTATTGTTGATGTTTTTTACGTAGGTAAACAAGCCGTATATCTATATTTCAGTAGAAGATGTACTTACGAGCTATTGATCAATTAGCAAAAGTAAGTCATATTATTCTCTCGTGAAAATTTTCTTGACTCAAAAGAACAAGAAAATGAAATATTGTAATCAAATTATCAGCCATAATGTGCATTTTTATAGCAACATTTTTATATTTACGAACAAATATTACAACAACTATACATTGCAGTTGATAAAAAAAATTAAATTGCATTTTATGATAGTAAAAATCTATCTCGAAAAAGTGTTGTAAAATCGAATTTTTTAGGTACCACATGTTTAGTCTTCGCGGAGCTAAAAATCTTCGGGAGCCTAAATCTCGAAAACTAATAAGTAATTTAAAAATAAAAATAAGTTTGAACATATATTTTACGTATCTACCCATACCTCGCTGGAATACACCTTATACTGAAACACAGTGTATACACCCATTATGACAATAAGTCGATCTCGACACACTCTTAACAAAAAAAAGTAGATCTTGTATACAGAAAAGTTGGACACCCCTGATCTAGACTATATATTTACCCCTTAAACTTAAAGATAAAAATTTGTAAAAATTTCTTTAAACCTCCTCGCGTTGCCCAATAGTCAAAGCAAGCTCAATATCAATGATAATAATTACATATTTATATATTGAACTTAAAAAATAAAAACTTGGAAAATTATTTTTTATTAAACCCCAGGTTATACTATGAGTAGTACTAATATTAAAATCCCAAATTTAGGTTATATCCATTTGGTTAGATAAACTTAAAAGGTAAAAATTTACACCCCCAAGCTATACTTCGAACCGTACTAATGTTAAAATCTCTAATTTAGATTGTATATATTAAGTTATTTAAACTTTAAAAAGTAAAATGTTAATTTAAAAAATTTCTCAATTACTCCCCAAGCTATACCAAGAACAGCAATAATAACAAAATCCCTAGAGTAGATTATAGGTATTAAATTATTTAAAATTTAAAAGAAAAATTTTATCTATATAGATCAAAATTCAAGTTTTAAAATTTACTTAAAATTTAACATCTTACCTGAAAGCCATTTGTAAAATGGTTAAAATAAATTTCCAAAATTTGATGAGAAATTCATTAAATTGGTGAGTGAGCAATTGTTCTACACGCCAACCACCACTATATCTCAGTGGTGTTTGGTGTATTAAAGTTGTACTATGAGAACATCATCCATTCATGAATCTAATTGGTTGATGGTGTGTATCAAAGTAAGGATATACAAGAGCATTCTAATTATTTATTTAGTAGTTGAGAATGTCAAATTTATCTCCAAATGGTATATTTTTAACATTTATATGTTTTAGAAAAACGTTTCCAAATTCATGTCTATGAGGAAGTTGAAAGATTCTTAAAGATTAATTAGAAATTTTGTTAAATTTAAAAAATATTTTTATTGAAAAATATTTTAGAAAGAAGAATGAAATTTATCATTTTTAAAAAATAATTTTATCGAAAAATATTTTAAAAGAAAAACTGAAATTTGTTTAAATAACAAAAAATAAGAAGAGACAAGTTTTTGAGTGCATAATTTATTAAATACAATTTATGGAATTATTTAGTGATTTGATATATATTTGGTGAAATTGCTTGAAAAAGTTGTAGAAATTAATTAGGCTGAAGAATTTTTTTACTACCAACCTTCACCTGGAATTAAGATAGTAGTATATAATGAGGACTCCAGCGCACTTTCAAGGTCATGGAATATCAAGATCAAATATAGACCAATCGAATCATTTATTTTTTAAATTAACATTTTATTTAATTACTTCTTTTTAATTTTTACTTTTTATTTTATTAATTAATTATTTTATTATGTTTTATTTTAATTTATTACATTTAATTAATTTATTAGTTTATTAATATTTTATTTTAATTACTTACGCTATTTAATTATTATTATTTTTTATTTATTTATTATTATTTTTTTTAATTTAAATTTTATTTAATTACTTCTATTTATTTTTTTTTCTTTTTAATTTTCTTAATTAATTATTTTATTATGTTTTTATTTTAGTTACTTACTTTAGTTAATTTTTAATTTATTACATTTAATTAATTAATTAGTTTATTAATATTTTATTTTAATTACTAACGTTATTTAATTATTATTATTATTTATTTTATTTATTTATTTATTATTGTTTTTTTTTAATTTTACATTTACATTATATTCTAACAAGAGTGTAAATTATAACAATAATATTTCAATTTGAATAAAATTTTAATTAGTAATTATTCAATTTGAATAAAATTTTAATTAGAAATTATTTAATTTATTATAAAATAAAACGCTGAGTTAATGTTAGATAAACCGGATATTAATTTTTCGGAAAATAATAAATAAATAAATAAAATAAACACGAAAATAATATTTCTTACTTGAAACTAATTATCTAAATTAATTGGACAAATGAATAATTAAATGATAAAACACATTTTAATTAACTAAGTCAAATAATTCAAAATATATATTTTATTATTCACATAAATTTAATTGTTAAAGTGCTTGTTTCGATTTGCATTCATTTCTAGACATAGCAGTTGCAATATGCATTTCACGAATCTTATAGTGACCGTAGGCATAACTTTAATTACAATTGTACCAATACCTTTTATCGTCAAACATTGGAGAGCTCGTTTTTCTGTCATGAAAGTATACAACTGATGATTGACACTTCCTATTCTTTTTTGTGGGATGCTCACTGTTCCACCATCAGTATACACTTTTTTATAGGTTTCATGTGTAAGATTAGAATTTGCAAGTCTTATTCCTTTGGCTTTTAGAGTGTTTTTATCGCCTTGGAGCGAGTAGCACTTGGGTCGAAGAAACACCCATTCTTTATATTGATTTCCTTTATTCTCATCCTTGACTTTCCCGATTACCGAACAAATTTTATCTGAGAACAATGAATCGGCCACTGGATAATTTGAAGTATCTAGGAGCCCATCGGCAATCATTTTTGGATACAGTTGTAAGCGTAAATCAACATTTTTTGAGGACAACATTTATGAGGAAGTAGAAAGATTCTTAATGATTTAATTAGAAATTTTGTTAAATTTAAAATATATTTTTATCGAAAAATATTTTAAAAGAAAAATTGAAATTTTTTAAATAACAAAAATAAGAAGAGAAAAGTTTTTGAGTATAAAATTTATTGAATAAAATTTATAGAATTATTTAGTGATTTGGAATCAGATATAACGGATGAGAATCCTAATAATTTTAATGATATATTTAATTAAATTAAATAATTTTAATTTAACATGATTGTTAAAACTTAATTAACTAAACTTAGAAATAATGTTATATCTTCAAAATCTATTGTGATAACTTTCTAAAAAATTTAGGTTGGAATCATTTTGTGAATGGAGATTTCATGTATTCCCAATTTTTTATGACTAATAAAAAGAAATTATACATATTTTATTCTATTATTTGAAAACTCCAGAATTCTGAAATATAATGGGAACACGACATTCTTAAGTGGGATACTGATATCGAAAGCATTGGGGAATATATCATTTCAATACGATGATTGACTGTAAATGTAATATATAATTGGACACAATGAAAAATTTTATAAACCCTATATTCTATTATAATTAAACTGCAAATAAAACATTATTGACGTGCGTAGTAAATTGAGAGTTTTAAAATGCATAATTTTATTATATAATACCAATAAATTATGTCGATCAATCTTTTCTATTAATTTCTAAATGTCAAAATATATTTAACTTAATGTAATAAATAGTTAAACATACATGGCAATGATTTAATTATAAGATAACACCAATCAAACATTCTTTTCACGATATATTTCGACAGTTTTCCTGTCATCATCAGGTGGGATATAATAACTAACTAAATTAAGGATTTTAAACAAATTTATTAATTATATATA
The DNA here is from genome assembly GCA_959609185.1 of Schmidtea polychroa. Lineage (NCBI taxonomy): Eukaryota > Metazoa > Platyhelminthes > Tricladida > Dugesiidae > Schmidtea > Schmidtea polychroa. Next base: position 34,258 of record CAUHTR010007791.1, read on the forward strand.
AAAAATTTTTTATTTTATAAAAACATTTAATTATTTTTAAAAAATTATACTTTTAGCATTTAAAATTTAATTTAATAATTTAAAAATTTTTATTAATTATTTAATTTAATACAACAACCAATACATACAATATAAAAAAACCTATTTAAAAACTTATTTAAAAACACTCAAAACACAAGTATTTACTGCATTCTGCACATAAATTTCGGATTCAATGATTTTATCAACAACGCCTCACAAATCACACGTTCCCAATAATTATCGAAAATTTTTAATAAAATTTTAAAATCAGACATACCTATTTTAATCTTACAGCCCTTATTGTGCTCACCAATATGGGTCAAAGCCTACAATGTTCTCGAGCTCGAATACAGAGATGACGGGAAGTCTCTCCAATGTATGTGGCATTACACCCATTACATGTAAACTGATAAACAAGATCGGAACACAATTCAACCGGAAATTTTGACTTATTAATAAACATATTGCGTACTTTCCATGAAGTTGACACTATCCTATAGTTTAAATTCCCTAACTGCTTTCTTATCTTCACTTTATAATCCTTAAAACCTTCTGAGTACGGCAATACTAACACAAATTTAGGCTCATCATCCTTGCTCACACTATTTAATTTATTTAACTCATCAGACTCACACACCTCAACAAAATCATACCCAGATTTTAACTCATCAGACTCACACATCTCAACAACATCACACCCAGATTTTCTCAAACATTGATCCTTAGGATTTTTAATAAATTTGTCAACAGTCTCTTTCACCATAATTACTAAAAAGGATTTTGAATAACCATTCTTCATTAACAATTCAACCAATATGTCAACAAGTTTTACTGAATTTTTAAAAGTAGAAGACAAAGACCATGCACGATAAATCAACCCCTTCACCATATTAATTTACCATAATAATTTAATAATTCCAATTGCAACTTACGTTTTTCAATGCTTTTCTTCTACATTTTCCAAAATATTTGGTAATCTATTCCAATTTTCTAAATTTCAAAAAAGATTTTAAATCGTAATTTTATTTAATAAATTATAATTTACACTGCTTTTACCGAGGTCTATTGTAATAAATAGCTTGAAATATCCTCAAATTACATATTATTTAAAAATTTAAATTAAAAATTTAAATTAAAAATTCAAATTTTCAATTAAATAATAAATGTTTATAAATTTTGCAATAATTTTTTTACTGTAAAATCGAATTTTAACAGAATTTATTTCAATTTAAAAATTTTCAACATACCTTTAATACATATTTTATATTTCTCCAACTTTATTTTGTATAAAATAGACATATTGTCAACTGAGACAAATCAACTTACATTACCGTGATTAACGCCAGGCGTCGTTACCAAATCGAAATAAAATGTTGAAGTTTTGTTAGAAAAAATATTATTAATTCTACTTTAGTAGTCGTAAATATGTTATCAAAAGATTCTTGAAGAAATTTCCATTGGGAATTGTTATTATTTTCTCATTTCTGTCTGGGTTGAAATTAAATGTCAAAATTACATTAATGACACGAATTTTGTTCCAATGATTATTCTTTAAATCTACTTCATTGTTCAATCATTTGTGCTCTTTCTCCTTGACAGTGCGAGCAAATTGCTTTCATCTCGAAATTTTTAGAAATTTAGATATGACTTTTTAAATTTTAAACTTTAATTCATTTAAAAATATTTTTAATTAATTATTAATCAAAATAATTAAGTAATTATTGGAAAATTTTTATTATATATATTAAAAATAGTAATAAAATTTGGATTGATTGGTGGGTATTTTGATTAACCTTTAACCGGTTATACATTTTTAATTGCTCAAAAAACTGTAAATATTGAAATAATATCGTGTAATTGATAAAATTCAAAAAGTAAAGAAAATTTTTTTTTAAATTGGAGGAAAATTAATAAAAATCTTTAAATACACTTTAAAATTTATGAAGAATTGTAAAAGTAAATTACTGTCAAATATTTAAAACAAAATTTTCCTGATTTGTGAACATTATATTAATGGATTTGTATTAATAACTTCAAATATACTGTATTTTTCGGACCATAAGGCGAACTTAAAATCTTTTAATTTCATCAAAAATCGCCAGTTAGACTTATAATGCGGTGCGCCTAATGTATGGCTGTGCTTTCTGGCTTTCTGACCTAGAACCGATTTTACACCTAAATCCAAAATATAAAAGTTTTTATAATCTAAAAAAAACTGAATTTAATAAATTATTAGAATTAAACATTCAACCTTTATTATTAAAAAAAATAATCTGTAACTGTTTTCTTCAATAACTTAATGACTTCTAAATTGGTCAGTCGTGGCACGACTTTTGACCGACTTAAAATAATTTTAGATTTAGAATAATATTTTTAATTAACTCATAATAAAAATATAAACAGATGATTTACACGTGGTTTCTTACATTTGATTTTAAAATTCAAAACTATATAAAATTTTTAAAAAAATTCAACATTGTGTAACAAATAAAGCTAAAAGAGATAAAAATAAATTGTATATATTAATTAGCATTTAATAAGTATTATTCGGTTGAGTAAAGTAATTTCGTTTTTTGGCGATAGACAAGCTAATAGAGCGAATTTTCATATAGACGTCAGTTGTAGTGTAAAACCTACATATGTTATTGAAAGATAAAGTTTCCAAGTGTGTATTAAGAAAGCATTTGTTTAATTACATTATGAAATTATATGTAATATATGTAAATCAGTGGGGGAACTTCAAAATTTGGGTCCCCCGCGCAATGTAAAATAATTCCACAATAATTTTTTTTTAACAAAAACAAGTTAGATATTTATTTCATATATCATAAAAATAATACAAAAATGAAACTAAAACTTAATGACCTTAAATATTAAAATCTTTCCTCCTTGCCTTCATATTGGCAAAAAATATTTTTCGGTTAAAGTTTAATACATAGTTATTCACAGCAGCCGCTATTCAATGATAGTTTTATGTTTGTAGGCAAATATAACTGCGGGAAAAAAGTTTCAGAAAATGATTGTAAATATATTTTTAGTAATAATTTTGGGCCCCCTATAGCTGGTGGGCCCCCGCAACGCAGGGTCCTGCGTCCACTAGTTACGCCACTGATGTAAATAGTGATTGTGAAAAATATATTAACTATTTAACACGTTGACTGCCATATGCCCCGCCCGCAGTACACAGTACATTTTTATACATATGCCACATGTAGCGCCGGCGGTACATACATAATACTACTGAATAATCATGTTTTTCTTGTAGCAGTGGGCTTAAACTGTTTATTTATATACAGTGGCATCTTGATAAAAGTAAATTAAGGTTTTATGTACTTAGGAATGTAGTATTTATATATATGGTGGCAGTCAACGTGTTAAAAGTAAATATAATTATAATATAATTTGTAAATTTTAAATAATAGAATGTTTGTAGAATGAGGTGTTTGATGTTTTATTATTCAAGATATTTTTGACGTACAGTAAGCATCTTGTTATAATATTTATATAATAATAAATTTTGAATTTTGAAAAGGTTTTTAAATTTATTCTCTGAGTTCCGAATTTTTAAGATAAAAGTTTTCTTTATTGTCAATCAATTAGTACTAAAGAAATTGTCTATGAAGTAATTTTTCATAAAGAAATACTGTTCCATCCAGCTATAAAAATAATAATTAAAATAAAATAAATAATATAAATTAATTAATTGGGGATAAAAATGTCAAAGAGTGACATAGTTTAATTAAATTATTATTTTTTATATATATTTTTTATAAAAGTTTTATTGTTTAAAATTGAGCTATCATTAAATTGAATTGAAATTGTATTAGTAATTTTAAAATAAAACATTTCGAAGATGTTTTGACTTGGATATTTTTATTCAAATTGAAAAAAAAATATTGAAAAACTTTGATGGTCGATTGAAATTTAATAATTAAATGAAACCATGATACTTTATGAGCACATTTAATAATTTATCAATGAAATTCATGCTACGTTAAGTGTATTGTCGTTTCTCAGATATTGGATTGAAAAATATGTCGATAATTTTGAATTAAAAGAATATCCTAGCAAATTCTTGTCTTGGATTTCCTGTTGAGGATAATCCTGTGGAAGTTATAATTAACAGTATCACATAATATTTTTAGTAAAAATATAAAACTCAATAATAAATAGGCTGCCAGATAAAAATTTCGAAAAAAACGTACATACAAAAATTGATCAGCATAAAAAAGAAAACAATTAAAGATACATGTTATGTAATTTTTTTTATTATTATAATTATCAGTTAATATATAAAATTATTATATATAAAATTATTGAATTATTTTAGAAAATAAAATAATTTAAAAAATAAATCACAAGGTCTTTAATTCTGCCTTAACAAAAAATTAATTATATCACTTCAATAAAATATTAAAATTAATTATATGAATAGTATAACAATTTAAAAAACAAATAACAAGGACTTTAATTCTGCCCTTAAAAAAACTTAATTATATTAATAGTATAACAATTTAAAAAATAAATCACAAGGACTTCATTTAATTATAATTTGATTAGGTATATTTTTCATTTCCTTTAAGTTTTTTTAATAATTCATCTTTCTGAATCACATATTTGTAAAACTCTTTGCAATTCATATTAAAATTATGCTTCACGAGGATTCCAGCTTCTATATTTTTTATAAGGAGACGACTTCTATCTGATCTCCAAGCATAAAACATTAAACTAAACATGCGTTCACTCATCGCGTTGGAATGAGGTACCGCAAAAATAAATTCTACAATTTTAAGCATATTTGGAGAATTAAATGTTTTAAATATTTTTAACCATTTTTCTTCATATGTTAATTTCTGTATATCTGGTATAATAATCTGGTATAATAACATTTAAATACTTTTTTTAACAAATATTCCAGAAATAATACTTTAAGAATACAAAAACGCTGCTTCATTAAAGTTGAAATGGACAAAAATTATATTATAACAAAACAAATCAAAAAATAATCAGTAATTAAACGTACCTTTAGGTACGTTTTCACTAATTCCGTAAATAACGTACATTCTTTTTTTGTAAGCCAAAATAACGTACGGTACATTCAAATAACGTACACCTGGCAAGCCTAATAATAAAGCAGAGTGTGGTATTTTTTGAAACATTCTATCAAACCTAGTGACAAATCACTTTCTATGTACTTATATAATGTTTGAGAACGTTTATCATACTTTAAATATGCAATTATTATTGTTGTATTTGTCAGAATTAGGTTCAATAAAGTGTCTTACTGCTAGTCAAAGTGGTGAAGGAACTGAAGAATGTTTTTCAGATGTTGAGGGACGCCGGGATCCATGTTTTACAAAAATAGATTTAACAATCAGAAAGTAAATATTCTTTCTCGAGCTATGCTAATAAATGACATAAAATTGAAATTTGCAAAACATGTACTTTCATGTACCATTTGACTGATTTGTTGGGGTTGTAAAACTAAATTATCTTAAAAGGTCATAATTTCTAGAAACAATCAAAATGGTATAATTAAAAACTGAATGACGAAAATGCAAAAATTACAGAAAATCAATAAACTATTAAATTTGAATTTGAAAAAAGGGTCAGGTATAAATCAGACAGGGGAAAGATCATAGTGATAAGGAATTTATCAGAATATATTTATAAAGAGTCAAAAAGCAAGGGAATAAGAAAAACAACAGGAAATCGTTAATTAATTAATTAATTGATTAAAAAAAATCTAGTTGGACAAAACAACAATTAAAGCAAACAAAAAGGAAATTGAAAATCCATTTTCAGGTTATCATGATTAATGGGAAAATGTGGGAAAATATTATCATAGGGAAGATGCACAGTAGGGTAATTAATTATATAGTTATACGACAAGAACATGAAAGTAAACAACAGAAAGAGGACTGTCCAATAGAGACGATTATTTGAGACTATTATTTTAGAATCATTAATCAAATGGGTTCTACGGCGACCAATTTTGAATAATCATGCAGCGTACTGTGTCACTGCATTTTGTTAACCATGTACCCGTGATCCGTGTAGTCGTATTCTAATGTTAAGTTGTTTTCACATTCCGTATTATTTTCATTAAAATTAGCTTCAGCACCCATAGAAGATTCCCGATTCTCTGAAATGTAGATATTTTCACTAACAATATTATTATTGCATGTATTAAAGTGATCAGCTTCACTTTGTTTTTCTTTGTTTTAAAAGAGCGCAATTTATTTTTCTTTCTCATACCTTCTTTTCCGATTTTCACAACCAAATAATTTTTCCATTTTATTTTTTTCCATGTCCATCATAAGGCTAAACAAAAAAAAATTAATAATTTTATATTTTAAAAAAATATAAAATTTAACAGCCAAAGATAACTTACCCAATTTACATTCACTATTTTACTAAAACAAATTAATTTTTTTAATGAATATTTGGTGCACCAATAAACCTTTTTTAATAAAATACATTAAAGTAACTTCAAAATAAATACATATCTCAAATTTTAATGTTATTCAACAAAAATATTTAAATTTCTGAATTAAAAAAAAATTTCCAAAAGTACAAAAAATTTATTTTTAATTTTGTCGGTAAAGAAAATTGTAAAATGGATTTTGGCGCCCCCGCGGTTGTCCTTTCGCCTATAGTTCGCCACCACAATTTCTACCACTATATAAATCAAAATTAGAAACCACTGGAATTTTGCCTCAGGTAGCGACGAAGAAATTGAAACTAGGATTTGAGGAAATCTATCAAAATATTTTGAGTAGGAGTAACGAAGGAAAAGAGAAGTCAATAGATCGATTAAAGTCGAATCAGGATCAGATTATTGAAGGTGATTATTGTATTAAAGAGCAAGGAATCCAACAGCTGTAGTGGGACTCATCGAGTAGTCATAATGTATATTATTTCTTTCTGTAACAATTCGGGTGTGTAATTTGTGATGTATAACTGTAAATACAAATATACGTTTGTAGTTTTGTGTCCTGTTTTAAAGAACACAGAAGTCAGAACCACCGACTAATATTATCTATTCAATTAAAACCAAACAGATTCAATGAATGATATTTGGATTGATTGACCCGATTGACATCATCATTATTCTCATTGTAATCAACAATACACTTAAGCTTGAAGACGTCATTGCCATCTCTATTGTGCCTTCCAGCTTCCATAATTGATTTATCATGAATTGTTGGTAGCATATAAATATTTCGTTTATCCTTCGACTTGAAGGCAAGGATTTTATCGTTTGTCAATAATTGTGTTGAATAAAATGTTTTGTTTTCCCTAACTTTCCACAAGCTCCTATCTTGAAATGCAAAAGTTTTTCAAGCAAAATTGGACTGTCATATCAATTATCAACATATAAACAGAACCTTATTGAAAATATTTTCAACAATATAAAAACCACCGAATCATTTATTCCAACTTCTAAATTCATATGAATACCATTTCCATCACCAACGAAAGTATACAATACATTTCATTGATACTTGTTGGTTTCCATTTAACCATGTGTTTCCGATCACCAAAGAAATTTCCAAAACACTCCAATGGACTCATTCGTACATTTACAACCATAAATATTCTTGGTGTTTCGCAAAATGAATGTAATTGTGACTGAAACTCAATATTTTCCCAATTTATTATTTCTTGATAGTTTGAAGGTTCACCAATATTTATTTCATCAAATTCTTCATGTTGATTAAACTGAGATTCATTATCGAAAAGATTTTAGCCTTCCACAATAATGAATTGTTACCCAAAATGAACCTAGTGGCACAGTGTACTTATTAGTTCAAATGCCTTAATGAACTATGGACGAAAAACAGAAGGCATAGCAATCACAATAAAAGAAATGATGTCATTGGCAACGAAATGCTTACTGACACATAACATATATTTAAATGATTTGATAACTCGCCAATATCAAAACATTAAGCGGGTATATCTTAATATAAAAATCAGAAGAGTCGTATTCAATGAAACGTAATGTTATTCCTAAATTTGCTAATACCAGATACACTTTGTACAAAGATGTGGAATTCAATAAATATATTTTACCAATTTGTCTTATGTTCTTACATTAAGTAAAATAACATAAGTATTTTATTTAAAATTAATGTAATACTGTTAGGATCGATCTAGTGGACTTAATTTTCGATTCTAACAAAGAATTGTTTTATCTGAATCCCAAGATAAACTTTCTGGCGTGTAAGTGAATTTCAATATCCAAATTTAATTTATCCAAATAACCAGGGCCGTGCCTGACCGGCGTTCATTACGTGCACCGCACGCAGGCGGCCAAATTAAAAGGCGGCCTGACGACCAGAAAAACAAAAAAAAATTAAAAAGCAAAATAACAATGTTAATATATAGTCATAGTCATATATAATCGAAGTAAATTGTCAAATAGTTGAGTGTTGTTGTCAATTCGTCAATTGTAATCATTATCATTGCGCTCTATGGCGTACTAAATTTTTTTAGCTGCGCCTATCACAGAATATTATTCTGTGCGCTTATTGGCGAGCGCATGCTGGCGCAGTGGTCGTATAGAACTCCGTGATGTAAGAATAAAGAGAGATGAACACTCTTTTTAACCCACGATGAACAGAGTACATCTCTCTTTATTCAAACTGATTTTAACCTTACTGAGTTCTACGGGTTCTACACGCCAGCATGAGCTCACATGCGCTCGGCATAGGCCATATCAGAATCAAGTGCAAAGTGCAAATTCATCTTTCACGTGCGTTCAGTTGCTCTACCTGGCTCTAGGTAAGTTGGGAGCGCGCGTGTGTGTGTGTTATAATATGTGATTTACCTGTCTGTCTATAGCACGGCAAGCGTCTCAGCTGCGTGGCAATAAAACCTTATTCGAACTCGGAAAGCGCTTGGGCAGATTCCCTCACCGCCTCACCCAGCGCTTTGTTACAAAAGGTTGAAAAAGGTAATGAATTTAATTCTATATTAAATTAATTTCAATATAAATCCTTACTGATATTTTTAAACATTTTAGTAAAAGGCCTAAGAATGACTGGAAGAAAAACGAAAAGATTGTCTGGAGCACAGTATAAAAGAAAGCGAGAAGAAAAACAACATGTTGCTAAAAAAATCTTTGGTTCACTAACCAAATATTTGGAAAAACCTCCAGAAATGCAAAATGCTTGCAGTAGCCAAGCAAATCCAAGCAGTGAATTTTTTTCCAATGAAAATGAATTATCTGCTGAAAATACAAATGATAATGACAATATTAGTAGTAATGATGAAATAGGAGATATTGCAGTTACAAATATAGACGATATCACTGAAATTGATGAAGAATATTTTGCTATGTGTATAGAACTAAACGATCCAGCTTGCTGGCCTTTAACACTTACCAATAAAATGCTGGATATTTATTGAAAAGGCCCTATTCAAAATATACAATCTACATATCCACTAAATGAATTTGGAAGATCATTTTCAAATGTTTATTTCTATAGAAAACTGCCAAATGGTGAAAAATTTAATCATGAGTGGTTAATCTATTCTCCAAAAAATGATGGCACATTTTGCTTCTGTTGTAAATTATTTGGCAAACAAGAAATAAAATTGGTTAATGAAGGCTTCAACGATTGGCAACATATATCTGACAACTTATCTCGTCACGAAAAAACATCACTGCACATCGAAAATTGCATCTGTTGGAAAAATTTGGAATTAAATTTAAAAAGAAAAACTACAATTGATAAGAATATGCAACGGTATTATGACGCCGAGAAAAAATGATGGTGTCAAATTGTCAGGCGCATGATATCTGTGATACAATTTCTAGCAGGACAGTGTTTAGCTTTTAGAGGTTCTTCCAGCAAATTGTACGAAAAAAATAATGGAAATTTTCTGAAAGTATTTGAAATGATAGGAAAATTTGATGATATAATGGCAGACCACATAAAACGCATACAAGAACCAATCGCTTTAAAGAACCACATGCCACATTACCTGGGAAATCGCTTTCAAAATGAAATAATCACTATCCTTGCAACCCAAATTCAAAAATATATATTAACATCAATAAAAGAGGCAAAATATTTTTCAGTTATTTTGGACTGTACGCCGGACACTGGACATGTCGAGCAAATTACAATGATTATTAGGTATGTACATATTAAAATTATGAAGTTGAAGTAAGAGAAAATTTCATGGGCTTTTATCAAGCTGAAAAATGTACTGGAGAATCTTTTTACGACTTCTTTGAACTTTGTAAAGCACTTGAATCAGAACCGGATTTTCCTGCTGAAATTAGTGTACGTCGCCGACATCACCGAAAACAATTTAGCTATGAAGGAGATGAAGATATTCAATTTACTCTAAAAGAACATTTTCAAATTAATTTTTTCTATGTAATACTAGATACAGCTATTTCATCTTTTACCACCCGTTTTGAAACTTTGTCAAATTTCGAACAATGTTTTGGATTTCTATACATATTTATTGATATGGGACATGAGGAAATAAAAAAAAGTTGTTTCGATCTCCATAATAAATTTAAAGATGGTGAATCTTGTGATATCAGTGACGTAGAATTATATCAAGAAATAATTTCTCTAAAAATTATCATAAAAGACAGAAAGCAGCCCGAAGAACTCATAAAGTTTTTATACAAATACAACTTGGAGACTTCTTTTCCAAATGTCGCCACAAGTTTAAAACTTTTACTGACAGTTCCAGTATCTGTTGCATCTGGAGAGCGAAGTTTTTCAAAATTAAAAATAATCAAAAACTACCTGAGAACTTCAATGACTCAAGAACGTCTCAGTAATATATAAATTATTGCAATTGAAAATGAAATTGCTGATTCCTTAAATATTGAAGGGGCGATTGAAGAATTTGCCTCTAAAAATGGCGTAGAGTAAATTTTTGATTGTAATATCATAGATTTATAGATGTGCCAAAACATATTAATGTTTTATATTCAATGGTAATATGTACATGTACATTAGATATATAAGTATAATAATAAACATTAAGAATGAAAATTTGATTTTTTTCTTTGATTTTGATGTTATCTCAAAGGGCGGCCATGCATACTAGCACGCAGGCGGCCATATACCCAGGCACGGCTCTGCAAATAACCAATATTTCTCAGTAATTATCATTATGGAAAATTTGAATGTATGTTTCTCGATAATCTGTATTTTTCGACAATGAGAGAGAAATAACATTAAAATGTTTGAAAGTTGAGCTTGAAGCATTGTATGCTCAATTGTACTGAGTTTCAGACTAAAAAGTAACAAGTATAAAATTTTACATGCTTTGATCTCCAAATATTTGTTCCTAATAGAAAGATTACTAATAGCAAATGAAACAGTTTTCTTAGTTTTAAATGAATAAATTGCATGTTTAAAATTAAGCCAAAGTTCATGACCAGCTAATACTGATGATTAAGCGTGAACTCGTCTTACAAATAATTTTGCATCAATTAATTGACTTATTGGTTTTCCAGCAGCACTAGTTAATATAGAATCTGATCTTTTCAATATGAACATTAAAACCGAGAAGTAAATATTTAGGTTGATCTATGAAATCGAGTTGTAATGAACACATTGTAAATCATTTTGAGCCTTTAATCAACTTTTTTCTCCCATCATCACTACCATAACCCATAGAAGTAAGACATGTATTTTTAGTATTCGAATTATAATTTATATTTGTTTCAATTATAGCCATTTGAATATATTTATTGTTACCGTCTCAATCTCGATATTATTAAAACCAAGGATCACGTCTATAAAAAGCGTATGAAACAAGAAATTGTTCGATATCACATCTGCAGTATCTGACAAAGGCTTTTTATCTTTATCTACAACCTTGACCTGAACAGTCAGTAAAATATCGTTCTAATGTAGATATTCAATTTGAGAACCGGTAATGTAAAATTCAACATAATTTCTATTATTTATAAGAAGATTAATTGGAAATACTTCTTCAAATGCCCCATATTCAATTACCACTTGAGGTGATGGTCGGTCAAATATAAAAAATTCAGATTTACCACAAATCATTTTTCAAATATAGTCCCATGACTTCTCATTCGTTTGTTAATACGCGATGACCGGAGTTATTAGGTTTCTGAGCAGGAGGAAAGAGATCTTGTGAAAACATACCAAAAAAACGTTACTGAATTCGGCTATGACATTTGTTTTCAATGATGGTAATATATTTTGAACATTCATAATAACATCTATTGTGGTTTTCATACAAAAGCTAGCAAGACGTTAAAGAATCGGAAATGCAAATCTACCAATTGTTTACAACCAGCCTGATCCATACTGTTTACCAATAAAATATGAAAAAACCCCCCACCAGTTTGGCTGTCACTATACATTGAAATAATGGCGTTATTAAACATCTAATTTACAAAAAATGTAATGTCTTTGAATCTTTTGTAAAATCAATAAGTTTGCCACTATCATCACGTATATTTATTTCTATATTGTTTATACATGAGGTTCAAACAAGTAAATATACGGAAATTTCTACAGTGATTTTTACAACTTCGTCTTTTTCATATTTCTCAATCCATATTGATTTCAATACAATGGAATCACCAACAATGATAGGTTCAATAATATTAGAGTAGATAAACATTTGTTGATAAAGTTTATTTATTTTCGGTAATATCAAACCTTCATTAGTTATACCATCTTTAATACACATACTTTTTGATAATCCCAATGTGGTTGTAATGAACACTTTCAATTGTATCTTTAATTTTAATTTTAAACTTTTTATCCTTCACAAGATCAATTGACTCGAATATCATTGCACAATTTTGCAATAAATAAGTTTCTAACTGATCTATTTCAATTATATACAAATCATATTTAAATGTGTAAGTAAAGGTTTGTTCTTTCTAACACGTTATCGTCATCTTGATTTGATTTTTACTCCATTTCAAATGCAGGAAGTTGCATTTTATATTGTTTAGTTTCGATTTTGTTAATTAAATTTGGAAAACCTAATCTTCTTACTTTTTCAATTGACTCAAATGTAATACCGAACGATGAGCACTTTAAAGTGACATATGATGCTTGATTGTGATGACTGATTTCATTGAATTCATATTCCTAATTATTGAAAAATATTTTTCTTTGTTATGAATTAAAATTATTTTATTTTAATTAATAAGTGTCGTCTTTGTGTATTTAATAGTAGATTTACTATGAAAAGAGTTTATACACAAAAGTTAAATCCAACAAAGCTACTTCCAAATTTCAATGTAAATAAATCGGATTTACATTGACCATGAATTTGCTTGCTAGATTGTCTGGATGGATTGTCGGACAACTATTGCTCGGTAAAATAGCATAGAAATATACTTTGCTAAATCTTTTGCTGATATCCATGTCAGATTTTGATACTCATGCCACTTAACATAAAAAATTTTAAAAGTTTAAAATAATTGTTTGTTGAAAATTATTTTTAAAAATAATTATTTGAAAATTTGAAAAATTTGAAAATTTATAGATTTTATAATTTGTTTATAAATTATCAATATTGTATAATTATTCATCCGTCGTGAATATAGGTAACCGGATGATGATAGTGATGCTATCGAAATATATAGTGAAAAAGATGTACGAATGGTGATTTTTATTAATAAAATCTTTACCATGTTTATTTAAGTAACATAATATTGTTTATTCTTTTCTATCTTTTTAGTTTTCAATACTTTATCAATTTTTTATTATCATAGTCTCTAATGGCATACATTAAAGGATTCTGTTTAGTATTTATTTTAGAAATTACAAAGACTTCATCAATCCAGTTTGTGTGAATATTTAATGTTACTATTTAATATTTAATGAGTTAACCTTTTCCTGGCTGAATTAAGAGTTGAAAATGGTGTCCTTGTTTCTTCTTTCAAATGACAAAAACAATAAAATATTTGGTAAAAGGCGGGATTAAATGATTTTACATTAAAAGTATAGATCTTCCTTATCGATCATAAATACAAATATTATACCTACCAGTCCATAGATGTCTATACCTGTATGAAATATATCATGATTCCATATGTCATCATTAGCCAGGAAAGGGTTAATATATAATGAATGGTGAAGCAAATATTTGAGATATTTGAACATGATTACCGATACTATACTTGGTTTTTTTCTATATTTTCAATTTTTCTCGACGTCAATAAATTGACACTATTTTTAAATGAAATATCCACAGGTAAAGTAATTTAATATTTAAATAAAGTTTAAGTCTCCAATAAAGATATTGCGTTGGATCATGCATGGGAACCAACTTCTTCATTTTTGACCTTGGTGCACGCATCTTTTCAGTTACAACTGGAAACTCATCCGATTTGTCATGAATAGATTCCGGTATTTTTAAATCTAATTCAACATTAATACAATCATCCAAATCTTGCTCAATCTATTCGAATCTATTCAAAACTTTATTAAAAAACCTCATTAAAATTTAAATAAACTTTATAAAAAGGTTATAAAAATAAATAAGCTTACATTTATCATTTCGTTTTATTTGAAATTCACAACCAGTGGTGATGATCCAACTGTTCTAGTGGAAATTATTATGTTTTTAACGTGTACATGTCTATGTCTTACTTATTTATTAAAATTATATATAATGTGTGTGTGTGTGTGTCTGTGATCTTTTTGTTTTATATACTGTTCTAGCAGGGACTATGATTTAAAAATGACTTGAACTACATAAAGTATGAGTTGACCTAAAAAAATACTAGTTGACCCTCATAAAAATATTAAGAAAATTTTTTTAGCTTAATGGTTTTTTCCTCTGGAGGGTTTTTGTGTCAGTGGAGACCAATCCATATACTCTTATTATAGTGGAAATTATCAACAATATAATTAAGTTTAATGTTTTCAAAATGCAATCATATCTTATTTAAGATTTTATTCAATTTAAAAACCGACATAAAATTCAACATTTTTGTCATAAATCCCGATCAACTCCATTGAATATGCATACTTGATAGCCTGATACCAGAATCCAATATTGTCACCATTCACTGAATAGGTGATTACCGGTACATTTTGTCTGGATACATATGGGCAATTTTCGGGTAGGAATTCAAATACAGACAAAACACCCTCGTCTCCTGAACAACCTTTGCCTTCTATATATTTATTAATGTAAAATGAACGCCATTGATTGTCCTTTTTATAATTGCCTTTAATACTAAAATAATCGAACTTAAACAATAATATATTTTCCACTTTCCATGGATAAGCCTTTTTCAAATTATTTTGATTGAACCATGACTCGATACCATCCGTGTTGTTTACCTGAAAAAGAAGTGATGCTAATACCAAACCATTTTTATCTCTCAGTGTTATATTCATCATTGTAGGCTTTATTGTACCCCATTTGGCTAATAACTTGCTTTTGAAATTTATGTGTTGGAGCTTGACATAATCATAAATCGAAAATGAATAATTCCCAGCCGATGTCCAGTAGGAATAACTGTTGATTTGACTTCCGGAAATGATCCTCCATAATGTTATTTGAGATAATTTTGTATATTGAATTTGTCTAATTTCACCATTATCAATCAGTGAATAACGGGTAATGTCGAAGCATGAGCTATTATAAATTATAAAATAATTACTTCTACCTTGAAAAGCATTCATTGCACAGGTAAAGACTTCTGAAGATTCAGAAATGCAAAAATTACACATGAAATACAAAATACAAATTGTCTTCATCATTTAATCAATTTAGAAAATTTAAATTTCTTTTATTTTATTTTACATCCAATCAAAATCTAAGAAAATTATAAATAATTTGGTATTTTTTCGTATTGTTATTATTATAAGCTTGGAAGTATTTAATAAAATATTAATATTAAATTTGTTTTTTCTGTTATGTAATCTTACCTTTTATACTTGTAATGTAATTATATATATATATATAAATATATATATATATATATATATATATATATATATATATATATATATATATATATATATATTTGGTGAAATTGCTTGAAAAAGTTGTTGACATTAATTTCGCTGAAGATTTTTATGATTTTTTACTACCAAACTTCGCCTGGAATTTAGATTATTGAATAATTACAATAGTGTAACATATAAACACTGAACCGCGTATAATTGTATAATTACAAGATTAAAAATCAAGGTTATTTTGAGGTTATATAGTTCGTTTCAAGGTAATTTTAAGGTTATGAGTTAAAGACAAGGTCAATTTAGAGTCATTTATAGGTCTAAAATGTCGGTTTAAAGAGTCAAAATATATGGGGAACTTTGATTTAGATTTTTTAAAGGTCAATATGCGTCAAAATGTAAGATTATTAAACAAATACTTATAATTTATTTAATAATAATATTATATAAATTAATAATAAGAAGTGAAATGCCTCCACTTTAGTAGTGTAAGATGAGGACCTTGGAACAAAGACATATGACTCATCATTTCACGGAACAAATATATATGACTCATAATCCCAACCCGGGGGTATTTTTAAAAAAAATTAAAATTTTTATGACTCATCGGATGACTCATTTAAAAAATTTCAAATTCAAAAGGGTCATATAAAGTCAGACCTTAAATAAGGGTATCATTAGAAAGGCCTTGAAGAGCTCTATCCAATGGTCATACACTCGAAGGTTTATGGTGGGTCAATAACCTTAAAGGGTCAAAACCTTCGAACCAAACAATTATTACGCGCGCTGGAGTTAATATTTTATTATTATTATTATTACTATTATTATTTATTATTATTATAATAATTAGTTAAACATACATGGCAATGATTTAATTATAAGATAACGATAATCAAACGATATATTTCGACAGTTTTCCTGTCATAATAAGGTGGGATATAATAACTAAATAAATTAAGGATTTTAAACAAATTTAATTATTTAAAAAAAATTTTTATTTAATAAAAGCATTTAATTATTTTTAAAAATTATAATTAAATTAATATTATTTTTAAAATTTAGCATTCAGAATTTAATTTAATAATTAAAAAATTTTATTAATTATTTAATTTAACACAACAATCAAAACATACAAAAATTATTTAAAAACATTCAAAATACAAGTATTCACTGCATTCTGCACATTAATTTTCGGATTCAATGACTCTATCAACAACGCCTCACAAATCACACGTTCCCAATAATTATCGAAATTTCAAAATATCAAAAGATATCAAAAAGCAAAATAAATTACCGCAACAGAACCCCTTCCCCCGGAAAATAAATATATCAAAAATAATAAATATAATAAATATATCCAAAATAATAATAAATCTTGTGAAAATAATGAAATAAATATGTAGTAGTATACGGTTATGTTCCTGAGGAACTTATTTAACTATATTTGTAAATTTAACTATTAATTGTTATGTTGTGGAGAAGTTGTCAGAACCCAGCAGAGTCACCTTTAAAATCTATTTCGGGACGGCTGAGGTGTTTGTGTGTGTTTGCTGACAAATGGGGAAAATTTATTACAATTATAATAATATCAAATGTTTAATTTGAACCAAAATAATAAAACACAACTAATTAACTTATACAACTTTTTTTAAGCAAATATTAATGAATCAACCTTGTCTTTATCTTGAGATCTCGATTTATAAATTGCTTTATAGTTCAATAGTCTAAATTTCTCCAGCAAATGTACGGTTTTGTAGGATATCAAATACCAAAAATTATGGAACTGAGAACTTGTAAATGTACAGTTTTGTAGAATATCCAATACTGAAATATGTGGAATATTCAAAATTACGTAACTTAGAATTTGTAAAGATCACGTGGACTTGAATAATATAGGAACTTGAAATATAATTGTAATTTATATTCTAAATCTATCCTTTGATTAATTTAGGTAAGATTTTCTTTCGTATTTTCTCTTGATAAGTTTTAGTTTGAATTTTTTGGTTGTCTTGTTAATTTCGTTAATTAATTTTTTATCGAACTTTTTTTCAAATTATTTTATTATTTTTCGAATTTAACAACATAAATAACACAAATAAAAATAATGCATACATTACAAAATATATTGAAGATCAGATTAATATATTGAAAGAACAGAATAATAAATTAAATAACCAAATTGAAGAATATAAATAAACGAAAAAACATGGATAATATTCAAATTATACCAAATAAAAAATCAAAATTTAACAATGTAATCACCATCATTTATGATGACATCATTACCATCAGTGATGATGATGATTACATTACCGTCAGTGATGATGGTGATGAAATTATTGATAATGCATCCTTAAATAATCAAATAGGTTTTGGCTTGGTGGATATTACAAGCGAATTAAATAATAACCACGTCTTCTTAAAGATGGAATTTTCATCTCTTTCTATGAAAACAATCCCAGTGCCTGAAATTTTGTTAAAAGAATTGGAAATTTTAGTTAAGAAATTATAATCTGTCAAAATTTAATTTTTGTTTGAAGGTAGAAATGGAGAAGAATGATGAAACACAGAGTTTCATCATCTCAAATTCTGCCCGGGTTTGGAGTGATGCATTTATTGAGGATGGTATTGATCTTCTCAGCTGAGAAATTGGTGCAAATAAATGAAAAGGGCTGGGACCCTTTCTAAACTTGAATACATCTCTTCCATTGTAACAAAATTTGTTGAAAATATATTGATATTCCTGAGTCACTAAAAAATCTTAGTTGTATTGTTAATGTTAAAAATGACAACGAATTTTGCTTTCTTTACAGCGTTTTGGCTGTCATAAAATATAATACGTAGGCAATATCGTCATCGCTCAACATTCTATAATCTGACTGATTTAAAATATGACCCGGCTGATATGCCAATGACACTTTCAAATATACATAGGTTTGAATGTCTTAATCCTTCATAATCCTTCATGTACTATCATACGATAAAAATTCCACAATTGACATCAGTAATGACGATGTAGTAATGAAGCATCCGTTTATCGATCTAAAGTTGTAGGAGCTACACCAATTAATTTGCTTTTGTTGGAGAATAAAAATATCTTTTATTACGTGGCAATTACTGACTTGAACAAATTCTTGAATTGTAGGAATAATTATATAACACCAGTTAGAATTCAAAGTCATTGGTGTGCCAGGTGTCTAAATTGTTTTAGGAACAATGAATCTTTTGATCTTCACATAAATTTATGTGACAGGAATCAATTAGGTACTACAACATATACTATTCCTAAAAATAAATTTCTGGAGTTTACTGACTGGAAGAAGACTGTCACTCCTCAGTTGTTGGTTGATTGTCAGTTAGTATTATAGTTGATTATTTAGTAAAATGTAGCTATATATTGAAAGTATTATTTTATATGACAATTTTATTCTAAAATGTAACGACTATTTTTTGTGTTTTATCAATTTCAATTCAAGATCTAAAAATTTATTCCAAGCAGGCCCGGCGAGAGGCGGGTACGATGCGTGATTTTCACGCAGGCGCCACGGCGGAAAAATACAAAAGGCGGCAAAATTGTACAGAAATTTGTTATTTTCATAACAATTTCCATTCTATTATTTTAATTTAGATTTTCATATATACTTGAAAGTCTAGTGAATTTATTCCTTTATAAGAATTTGTACTTATTTAACTAAGTTTTATCAATAACTTAGCAGATTTAATATTAATAATTTAGTAGTCTGCTAATTGGGTGTTAATTAATTGTTAATAATCAATTCAAAGAAAAAGGTTAAGCAGATCTTTTGTGAATAAATTATATAAGTGATCGCTTGAAAAAGGCTGTGCCGAAAATTCATGAATATCAAAAAACATCAATATCTTTATTGATTCACAGTCAATTTTTTAATAAATACAATGTTTTTTGATATTATAATTATGCACAACGATAATATTAATCAAATTATTTTTGAACAATCAATCAGTAATTTAGAATAACATAATAGATATTATTACATTTCCACAAAGAAGATGGCTATCTAAAACTAAATTGAACCATTCGGGTCACCTCGATCTTTGATAGGGTTAATCATATTTTTTAATAAAAAGCGACAAGACAAATTTACCAAAATATCAATCATTTGTTTTCATATATTTTATTCAGATTTTGTTGTTTTTACTTTATTTACTTTTATATTTATTTGTATTTTGTTAGTGTAAATATTTCTGATTAATGATGTAAACGAAAATCAAATTGTTTTCATTATTAATTGAAGAAAAATCAGAAAATCAGTAAAAAGGAATAATTGAAATTCTATTAGAACAAACTAATCGATATAGATGCTTTGAAAATTTTCCGGTTCACTGATCAGATCAATCGGATGAAATATTGGCAATCACACGTAAATGTCAGAAGGTACAAACTTGTGGAGATATCTCATCAATTATTTATGACTGATTTCCCATCATTCTACTACTCATTAGGTTTGTTTATAATTGGATGTTTTATTTAATTCTAGTTATTTTTTTTTAGTTGTTTGTTTCTTTTAATGAGTAATTTTGTTTATAAATATTTGGAAGAGAGCAATGCACTATTTAACTATAGTAAAAAATTCAAACACACACACACACACACATATATATATATATATATATATAATTTAATACTTTTGATTTAATATTAAATGAATTTAGGAAAAAGAACTTTATGGATTTATTTAGTGATTGTAAGAAACATGTTAAATTAAAACATAAAATCAACTAATTTTATTTAATTAAATTAATTATTAATTAATTATTAAATTATTAATTATTAATTATTTGCTCGTGATTCAAAAAATTGAAAATATATAAAAACTGTAACTATTGGATACTTTTTCAATGCTGGCATGGATATCAAGATGTATTTATATATTTGTATTGAGTTTCTAGTTGAGATTTGTTTGAACTTGGACCATTGAAGATTTCCGCTTTTTTACGAAATTTTATAAAATACAAAAGCGACAATGGATGGTAAAACAGTTCTTGCTCCAAAAAAAACATACTATAACAGAGGTTACGAATTTTTTAAGATGGTGTGCTTGTTATTAGAGTACAATATGGTGTGGTAGGTAAATATTTTTGGAAAAAAGAAATTATCAGCTGCTTTTCTAAAAACGTTTCCAAACACACATGGATATACACTAAATTTTACGCCGAATACGAATGTGATCGATTTATAAAAAAATATTACACAAAATATTGTTTCCATTATTAATTTATCTCTCATCATGTACGAGTACCGGTACGCGTACCACAGATTGTGAACAGCTGCACTATACTAAAATAATTAAGGATGCTTAACTTGACTATCTTAAAGTTCTTTGGTTAAACCTTTACTTGAGAAACTGGTATTTTTAATTTTTTAACATATATATAAACGTTAAGATCAACACTTGATCAAGGTACATTTGATGACAGTTTCATTTGTTTGTTGTGTCTTTATTTTCATTAAGAAAACTTTAGGATTAAGGTCTTAAAAATGCCAATCTTTTATAAAATTGACCATTTTTCGTCCTTAAAATTTCCAATCACAACTCAAGGTAGAGTTCATAAAATTAGATTACTAAATGTATCCGTTACTACACCTGGTTTTATGGAACAACGTAGTCTATAATACAGTTTTGTGAGCAAACCAATTGCTAACTCATAACGTCTGACATATTATTTTGTTCAAAATATTAATTATGGATATTTTCAATTTAAAGCAAGTTCTAATAATTTTTAACTTAAATTTACAGTATTTTGTGAAAAATTGATGAATATATTAGATTTTTATGTTGACCTTTTTAATTTTATCTCAAAATTTGTAAATTATTGAGCTAAATGAACTTTTCGATATTCTTAATAGCCTTCCAAAGGAAAATTAGTATTTCATCATTTACTATTTATCTTTTACTTGTAGAGTAGTAAAATTGAATTCAGTAGAGTTTTCATCTTAAAGTTCTAAATTTTTATACGGAATTTTCTTTCAAAAAATAAAAATGTAACATGAGATTATTAAATGAAAAAATTATACATATCGAAAGTCTACGTGCATCTTTTATTAAATGTTGTATTTTGGTGTTAAATTTCCTACTTTCTCAATTTTTAAATTAATTGATGTTGTTCAATTAAATGGTAAAAATAAACACACAAGTAAGCTTATTTTCTTTTATTATAAGTGAATTTTTCTATGAAACTAGATATATAGCAAAGCTTGTCTTTAGCTTTTTTTCTTTTCAGGACAGTAAATTAATATTTTTAATTATTTCAAACTCAAAATTTATAGTTATTTATATTATATAATGTACAACACAAAATAAAAAATGGTTTACATATATTAATTCAATATTGTCAAATACATATTTAACCTTTACCGCCCAAACCGAGGAATTACGATTTTAAAATATCATACTAAAATTATTAAATTTTTGGCGTAAAATCGATAATATTAAAATTGATAATAAAAGTGTTCTATTGGAGGAAATTATTTAATTAAATTTTCATAGTTTGTGGTGACAAAAATTCTTGAAGAAAATTCCTTCATTGATTAATATGAATATGCCCCCAGTAAAAATAATGGGCAAATCGAATTTATAAATTCTTTACTAATGAACATCAGTCTAATATCTAAGAAAAAGATTTCAAAAAAGATGTCAATATTAAAATTAGATTTTAAACAAAGTTATTATGTGGCCACATGAAATCAGTAGAGATGTTTCATTCAATGAATTTCAATGGAAATAATTAGTTAGATTGATCGATTAAAACGAAAAATATATAATTTTTGATTTTAAATATTTCCCCTTAAAATATTTGCTTCGAATTTGTATTACCATAATAACGCTCTAAATAATATTTCTTTTTAAATTAAAGATTCTTTCTTACATTTTTTTGTTTAAATAAAGAGATTTTAATAGTTGTGATAATAATAATAATAACAATAATAATAATAATAATAATAATAATAATAATAATAATAATAATAATAATAATAATAATAATTAATAATAATAATAATAATAATAATAATAATAATAATAATAATATATATAATAATAATAATAATATAATAATAATAATAATAATAATAATAATAATAATAATAATAATAATAATAATAATAATAATAATAATAATAATAATAATATAATAATAATAATAATAATAATAATAATAATAATAATATTAATAATAATTATAATTATAATTATAATATAACCGACAAAAATTACTATAAACTACTTAAGAGTTTAAGTATCCTATACCAAAATAAATATTTAATTGCGTTTTTATAGAAATATCGTCTACTACAAGCCGAATAATTTATTAAAAAGAAAAAATGTAATAAGAAAGAAAAGATGTTTTAAAAACATACACTAATTATATGATACATCAAGGTTTACAACAAAAAATGATTTGTTGATTTTATCATATGGCGCATATTAATTATTTATTAAATAGCAAGAATATTTTAATTCTTTTGACAAAATATTATTTCGTTACGAGTCATCAATTATTTTTCGTTACATATTTTGAAGAATTTAAGTTGTTTTATC
The DNA here is from genome assembly GCA_959609185.1 of Schmidtea polychroa. Taxonomy (NCBI): domain Eukaryota; kingdom Metazoa; phylum Platyhelminthes; order Tricladida; family Dugesiidae; genus Schmidtea; species Schmidtea polychroa. Next base: position 57,809 of record CAUHTR010007791.1, read on the forward strand.
AAATTGAAATGTATACATACTTATTTGTTTTTATTTAACCTTTAATAAATTTGAATTTTCCCTGAAAAAAATGTAAAATATTAATAATGATACATTATTTTTTATTTATATAATATTATTATATCCTTTAATGCAATAGTTTTGACTTGAACGTGCAGATAAATACTCTGTTTCAGATAAGATTTGAAAGGGGGGTGGGAGTTGTAAGCACACGCATTTATACATGTTGTGTTTATTTTGGACTAAGGAATGAACACAAAAATTATTACACAAAAACGCAATAAGTTATGGCAAAAAATAAAATACTCAACAATATAAAAAACCAAGCATTAATAAATGTGTGTCATTAATAAAAATGACAATAAATAAGGTCCTATGACAATACAGTCATACCCCGGATAACGTCGGTCCACCATTATAGTCATACCCCACTGTAACGTTGCGTGGCTTCGCTGTAACGTTTTTTTTTAATTCTCTTAATCTTTTAAATCTATTTAATTGCGAATTTTTTTCTTAATTATAATTGCTTCGTATAACGTTGTTTCGGTTAACATCGCGTTTTTCTGGAACCATTTAACAACGTTAACCGGGGTATGACTGTATGTAAAAACTTTCAAAATGAAATAAATGAAAAATTTATTGAGAGCAAAAAGAATTTATTCATAAATGCACTGTGTATAAAGTTTCTATAATGAAAATGTCACACAGTTGGGCAATAAGTAAGAACCTCATTTTAAATATTATAAAAAATTATGAATGTTTTCAAAGAAATTTTTGATGTTTCCACATAACAAATTATTCCACGCAAACAAATAAATAAGTATTTTTTATGTTTTTTGTTAGAATTTTATTACATAAATCACAAAAATATTGAGAAATTCTAAAAAATATTTTTCAAAAAAATCTTATTAAAGAAGAAAGCTTGAAAATCTATTACTAAATCTTAAAAATTATTATTAAAAGGAATTTTTAGTTAAAAAATTACATTACAACAAATTAAATAAAAGTTACCTGTCCATTAGCGCAATAAATAAGGCCTTATTGAATATCATCATGGGCCTTACTTATTGCACTTTATTGTACATGACAATTATTTGAATAGTGAGAGGGTCTAAATTTATTAAGTTTGAAAGAAACATTTATCATCCAAAATCGTGACCAAATTTTGAAAATAACTATAAAAAATTAAATCAGAATCATTGAAACTCGCAAATGATTTTTGTTGACTTAATTAATTACACATTCAGGATGCTATATTATTTTAGTAGAATTGTTTTAAATTCTAAACAATTTCTCAAAAGAAATTCATCCGACATTTATAAAAACAACAAAACAGACTCCTATGGAAGATAATAACCAACTTAGCAAGACAAAAATTTGTTTTTTCGCCTAATTTTTTATTTGTCTAAAAAAATTATCAATAATTTTTGTTAATTACTTTCATTTTATTTTCCATTTGTTTTGGTTTCAGAATTTACCGGTTTAAAATAGCTTTTGAATAAATAAGAAAGGCTTATAAAAAAGTTCGTTAACAAAGTGTTTGATTATATATTATTATGATTAAATGATAATAATAAAAAAAATAATTGTAATAATAATAATAATAATAATAATAATAATAATAATAATAATAATAATAATAATAATAATAATAATAATAAAATTAATAATAATAATAATAATAATAATAATAATAATAATAATAATAATAATAATAATAATAATAATAATAATAATAATAATAAAACAATACAATGATAATTTAAGCCTTTTGCTGCAAATAATGTATTTAATGAAAAAAGTTTCGGCTATAAGATAGTCCTTGTCAATCTCCTCTTCATTAAATACATTATTTGGAGCAAAAGGCTTAAATTATCATTTTATTGTTTTAAATAATAAATGCTGCTATCAAGAAATCATCATTTTATAATAATAATAATAATAATAATAATAATAATAATAATAATAATAATAATAATAATAATTAATAATAATAATAAAATAATAAAATTATAAATATATAATAAAATCACTCGAAAAATGCATTGTCGAAAATTCGTGAATATAAAAAAAACATCGATATCTTTACTGATTCATAGTAAAAGTTTTTTTCTAATAAATACAAATTCAATTGAAAAAAAATCAGAGGTGAAAATTGAAAAAGGTTTTTATAATAATATTAATTATAAATAATAATTGTTAACCATAATAATCATATTGTAATACTAAAATTTCAAATATTGATTTTAAAATCCATGCTTAAAGTTATAAATTATAAGTTATAAAAATTATATCTAAATCAATGTTCAGTATTTAAACAAATATAAGAAAATATAATTGAGATATCATAAATACATTTCTGAGTAAAATTTCATTTTAACATTAAAAAAATTGTGACAATATATATATAGTCTTGAAAATATTTGTGTTAATTAAATTTTGAATGTTTTTGTGTTTTATTGATAAAATATTTATTTTTTGTATTTACACATTATAGATGAATTAATATCAAAAATAAAAAATAAATTTAATCATAAAACCTGTTAAAATATTTTAATTTTAAATTAAAAGATTTAGATGAAATTTTCACGACGCTGAATTTTTGTGAAAGGACAGAAATGGAGAAAAGTATTTAATTTCGAATTTAAATATAATAAATAAAAAGGCTTAAAATTATATTACTTATCATTAATTAAATTTTATAGCTTTATTTATATATTTAGTAACTAGTAAAAATTAGCAAAAAATTTACATTTATTTTACATTTAATAAAAATTCTAATTCACAAAACTGAAGTTTTGATGTTACAGGCGATTAATTTTATTTGAAAGTTGAGACTAGTGAAATGTTAGCAAGATAAATTCCTCCATTTCACAGACACTGAATAAAATCAGCAGATTTAATTATCAAATGTTACGTTTTACAGTAAAAAATTTTGTTAGAACTATACTACTGATGAAATAAAAAAAACACCCACAAAAAATTTAATTTTTATTGCAGACTTTAATAAATTATAGTTAAAATTTGAATTTAATTTTGATTTCAATTTTAATACGAATATAATCGTTTTCAATTTGAGGACTATTTTTATATTTGAAAATTCTTTCATGTTATTAAATATATAAGTCGCAGCAAAAGACTTAATTTATCATTTAATTGTTTACCATTTAATTCATGCTACCACCAAGAAATCATCACTTAATACGAATATTATCTTCAATATTACACTATCCAATCAGATACACTATTTCCATATTCACTTTGCTATAAGCAGAAAACTATGTACACTGCCGGATAGATGCACTCTTAAGTTTTAGTTAGGACCACAGAACAAATGGAAAATATATCCCGTTATTACTACAATCTTCAAAATCACAAATATTATCAGAATTTTAATTTAATTGTAATTTTGATGTATTTTCTATTTAACCATCACGCAAATATAAAGTACAAATTCTTTGCATTTATTAAAAAGCTTGACTATGAATCAGTAAATATATATAAAAAAGATCGATATCTTTATTGATTAATAGTCAAGCTTATAAATAAATACAATGTCAATTGAAAAGAAATCCGAAGAGAAAATTGAAAAACGTTTTTATAATACAAATTCTTTACTTATAGGTTATTCGATTTGGAAATGGTGTATTAAGGTGAATTAATGGCGTATTAAATGGTGTATTGAATATTTTATATTATTGTGACCTTGATACTGAATAAAATGACCTATGTATTTAAAACTATTATTGTTTTCATTAATATTGTTTTTTCATATAATTGTGGTATAGATATTATTGTGATAAATTATGATACAAAATAACAAAAATAAAAGTATTAGTGATCAAACAAGGAAGAACAATGTATACCTTTATTGTATATTGTGTTATTATATTTTTTTGCAAACTAAGTTAAATTCGAAATTTATCATATAGTTATTTGTATTTATGTGTAATATATCGTTTCAAATTATCATTTTAAACAGTTATTTATTAATATTTACAATTTGTCTTTGAAATCTGAAAAGAATTTAAATGCCGATAATGTTTTTTATAGCGGAAATGTAAACACGTTAACTGCCACATGTGCCGTCAGCTGACATCTGTGACATGTCCAATGTATTGTTGATTACTAACGTTTACTCAATGCTGTATATTTTTATGCATAAACTGACTACAACATACACTGTATTTCTCTAGAATAAAGTCATAAAGTTCGCTATTTTGTTTACGAGCTGTACATAATCTTACAAATCAATTTAAAATCCCAAACGGCAGTTAAGTGTTATTATTGAATTCCTATTCATCGGGTTTAATTTTGTGTGAAAAAGGAAAACATTAAAATAAAAGCGTTTCAAGGAAGCTCCAAAAGAATTTGAGAGTTCTTTCAACTTTTATTTGATATAAACAATAAGTTAATTGTGTCATCATTGTCAAATTGTGATCAACATTTTAAAATTTTTAATAAACAGGATTAATTAAATTATTGGTATTTTAAATAAAATGATCAGTATTTGTTTTATTTAAATGAAAAAATTAGCAATTGTTTTGCAGCTGCTGGTGGTTTGATATATTTTAAACGCATTGATAAGCTTGCCATATATTCTTTTAGAAAACGTGGACATGTATACTTTCCTTCTCTTGATTCTCATGTCACCATCATTCGGTAAATTGACAAACCAAACAGAAAAAACTCTTCTTGAACTGATCAAACGTGTCCATCTCATTTCAATTACGTTTTGAATTTACTCTTCTGTAACTTCTTCTTTATTTCCTGCTGGGCAATAATAAATAAGTGTCTGTAAAGAGGAATCTATTTTATGAGGATCATATATTTTGTTATTGATAAAAAATTTATATTATGTATTTATACATTATGGATGAATGAATTTCAACACAAACAAATACATAATTATTGTTTTTGGTAAAGATAAAGTATTAATGGCGAAAAAATCCAAAGATAAACTTGTAACTAAAATGCTTTAATTAAAATTAATAATAAATATACTAAATAAAATAATCAACAAATCAAGCATTTATTTATAGAACACGTAAAATAAAGCATATCATCCGATGGATAGAATCCTAATCCGAACGTTTTTTGCCCCACAACATGTCTTGCCAAGCAGCTCCTCGCTTCATTTGTAACTGATTCAAATTGTCGAATCGTCGGCTTCTAAATTCCCGATTCCACGGATATGGAAAATGATTTCTTATGAGACCGTCGGACAATTCACCGTTGGCAAACACGAAAATTGTCATGAATATTAGCAAAATTGATGCGCAGACCCGGTACATTTCTGCTGAAATTAATCAAAAATCAATTTAATTACCGCCCGAAATCTAATAGAAAGATTATCAAGGATTAACAATAGCATCTGTTATTGATGAAATTTGGATTATATGATGATAATCAATATATTCGTGCAAATGTGTTTTTTGTTTTAATCAATTCATACTTCTAATTGGATAAATAATTAAATATATTATTTAATTTTCAATAATTAATTAAACTTTAAATAATATTTCCCCAGATTTTTATTGAGTGTCTTGTGCATTTTTCATTGCACTTTAATTTATCAAGTTTGTTAAAATTTTCAATAAATAATGAAAATAACTTTAAATATTAAATGTAATGTGAATTTTAAAGTATTAATTTTATCTTAATGATTATCATAATAATAATAATAATAATAATAATAATAATAATAATAATAATAATAATAATAATAATAATAATAATAATAATAATAATAATAATAATAATAATAATAAAATAAAATAATAATAATAATAATAATAATAATAATAATAATAATAATAATAATAATAATAATAATAATAATAATAATAATAATAATAATAATAATAATAATAATAATAATAATAATAATAATAATAATAATAATAATAATAATAATAATAATAATAATAATAATAATAATAATGCCACAAATTCCTTTTGTTCTAAATGAAATAAGTACAACATGAAATTATTAAAGGATTTATTATAAATTTATATGAACCAAATTTTAGTATTAAGTAATTATTATTTTAAGGATAGGTGGTTTGATAAAATGTCTCGAATTATTCGTTTCAAAAGTGCGATAATTTTATCAAAGAAATCCTCATTCCTTTGGCAATGCTATCTTATAATAATTGCATCAGAAATCAAACATCTAAAAAGAATTCACAAAGATGTAAAATAATTAATGTTTTCTACCTAATCCAGAACTTCTAAGATTATTTGGTCTAATGTAAGTTTTCGGAACATTGGCTCTCGCAAACTTGTATTACATCTTATTAAAAATTAAAACCTTCCAAAAACGGCAATTCCACACAGAACGTTTAGTACAGTCTTCAACAAATTCATTTATAATTATTTTTCAATGAAATAAGATAGGGAAGAAATTTATCGGCTTGAAATAAAGACACGTAATTTGAATTGTCGAAAATGTTAAATAAAAGATATTATTATAAGAGATTTATCTCAAATTTAGGAAATTATACTAATGTGTAAAGTTTTAGTCTTTGAAGTTTTCTTATGTAATTATTTATAATCACGAAATATATTTTTAGTGTTTATCTATTGCAGTGGTGGCCAACCCAAATCAATCGAAGGGCCAAATTTTCGGAAAAATACTATCACGGGCCACAATAAATTCATTTAAATAAATATAACTCGTTTTGACGATTCAAGTAAACTTAGAATCAATTTTTTAAATTAAAAACATGCTTAATTCGAATATTAATTCTAAAAAAGACAATTATTGATTTGATGTTTAAAATTGTGTCCGGGCCACATTTAGCCCGCGGGCCACCGGTTGGCCATGGCTGATCTATTGTATACAATGTAAAATGAATACACTGTACAATACACGTTATATACAAAAGATAAACAGCCAAAATATACAAAATTCCTGTCAATCATTTTGTGAACACAAATAATTACATACGGTTTCAAAGACCGCTGAATTTTAATGCCTATTATTCATATGTAAAGTTGGAAACAATGTCAAAATAATAATAAACAGGAAGAATTGTACCTTGATAACGGGAACACTAAGAATTCTTTTTCAAGTAGAAAATTAACTGAAAACAATTGAATTCTTAATTGTAGATATCTTGATCATCTATGCCATAAACTCTATGGCATCATTTGGTTTTTAGGTGCTAAAACACTATTTTTAAATTATTAATGACTTTCATTTCAAACCATTGAAAAGTTTTAAATAATTAATTTTTTCTGTGGTCGAACTGAAAATCATTTCAATCCTTTTTATTAATAATGATCGTAATTATCAGTATATAATACGCTTTTTTCTTCTGTTTGGATGATAATCATGGGGCGTATTATACAAGTAGTACAACAAAAGATAAGTTTTTGTTTAGAAAATTTTCTGATAAAATTAGTACGGGTAAGTGAAGTAAAGAATAAATTGTTACGAAAATGTTAATTAATTTTTAATAGTGATTATTATATATGGGGTGCGTACTGCATTTGGATAATTAAGGTATTTGTTTTTCGTGAAAATTAATTTATTTATGCGTTTAAATAAGCATTAAATGGCTTGTTTTTAAATAAATTACAACATATCACTTTTACAGTTCCTATTAAAATATCCTTTATATTAGTTAATTATAATAAAAAATGGATTTTGTTTTAATTTATGAATTTTGAAATAAATATAGTTGTTAAATTTATTTATTGAATTTGGACCGTAGTGTTTAAATAATGTAAATATAAATATGTAAATATAAACCTTCGCTGCAAGTTTATCGATTATTTAAAATAAAAATGAGAATTTTCGATTATTAAATAGTTCGTTTCAATCTGCTTAAGTAAAAGGTTGAATGTAAATTTGAAGATTTTGATCTTTTTAACTGAACTTTTTTTTTGGAATGACAATAGTACAAAGAAATATTTTGCTTGTGATAACTTTATAATAAATCAGGACAACAACATATAAAAAATTAGAACGTAGAGCTGAAGGTTATTTATTGATGTTTGGGTGAAGTGATTTCTGAAATTTTTTAGGTTTTAAAGGTATAGCGAATTTTAGTAAAATAACTGACTTTTGATTGAGTCTTTGATTTTGAAAATGTTTTTAATTAAATAATTTGCTCCACGAAAATTGGCGGAAATTTCAAAATAGATATTTTAAAAACAATATAAAATTATTTTGAAATTTTTTAAAAATAAATCCATAAAATTACTTTAACTTTGAAATTAAATCAAGATCCAATCAAAATGCAGATAATTCAGTTAAAAATAATTTTTTTAAAATAAATATTACTTTATTACAAATCTAATTAATTGTTGTTCAATGTTGAATTTAAAGAAGCCGCACGTGTAGTATATTCTGCATATCCCAATTGCATTCATTAACTACTGATTTTTACACAAAAGCTAAGTTAAATATCGTCGAATCAGAGAGAAGTATCTAGCGCAAAGATATAAATTGTGCACCGGAAGTAATAATACCATGTAATAATAGTTTTTTATTATAAATATAAATTTTTTTAATTTTAATTATTTAATTAAGAAGATGCTGGCATATCTTATTTGATGCTAGTTTACGTTGAAGATGGCGAACAGGAAAATTTGTCTGTTTTTTGTCTGTTTCCGTTTTAATATTTGAAAATGAAAATTTCGTGAAATTAATTTATATTAGTTTGTGTCTAATGAAATTGATCATACATATTTTATTAGTTTCTTCATATCAATTGATGGAATTCTATAAATTGGTATCCAAAAGTAAAAGATCATATCAAATTATTCGTCTTTTACTATTTGATCAACTTTCAAGACATTTTGAGAAACCTTTAAGTATCAACAAGAATGTCAACGTTTCAAAAGAAGTAGATTGAGATTAGTTTTTGATAGAAATAATTTCCTAAATCCTGACTATGAACGAATTGAATATGGTCGAGAAAACTAAGAAACTGGATCACTTTGTAGACAAGACAAAAAATGACAATATACAAAGTTGAAATTGTTGGTATTTATACGAATAAGGAAATGCCAAGAATAGCCGAGAATTTTCAGTAAATGTTTGTCAGAATTAGGAATTATCATGCAAAAAGAATATTTATTCATTTCACGTTATTTGTAGGTAGGATTGTAGACTACCCTTCAAAAGACTTCAAACCGCAATACTTAACACCTACAATTGAAGGCTACAATGTATTCAATAATTGTCATTACTTAAGCCAATATTTTCCCTAGTATTTAATATTGAGCTCAATTTTTATACATTTTAAAAAGTTGGACTACACTATAATTGGTATTGTGAGCAATATTTTTGTATTTTGTGGTTTATATTCGTATAAGTTTAACATTTTTGTACCAATTACTCAAATCGATCACAATGTACTTTGTTATACTTTACTTGAAACGTTCATTAGCAATGCATTAATATTATCGTCATTCAACCAAGAAAGTTTCAACTCGAAAAGAATTTTTTAATCCTTTATTGACCATGGAGAACACAATGTAATAAAATCTTTATCATGTACGTAAGCAAAAGTTACTTTTAGCAAATGAGCAATTCTAAACATATTGTTTAATAATTGTATTACTGGCAACCTTACGTAAGCGTCAGCTGTCAAAATAAATTTAATGTTAAAAACTTGGTAAACATTTATAAATATTATAAATAAGTAATACTTTCCTCTTAAAAGTATTTGAAGTTTATGTTTTAATATCTTTTGAAATATTACGGGTTTTTTTCTTTTTCAACATTTAAGTACAAATAATCAAATAATGTTTGATGATTCTAAATATTTTTAGCATCTTGTTTCAACTCAAAGTATTTCTCATGCAAGTATTTTTACATGTGTTTGAATAGGTGAAAAACTGCTTCAGGTAATGTCTCGGCTCTATCCATTATCTAATAACAGTAATTATTCTGTAACAATAAAAAAGGATAGCCAAAAATAAAAATGTATGAATTTTTTAAAAAAATTGTGGCTGTACAAAATGTTTAGCACATATTTTATATTTTTTTAAAAATTTAATTTTACGATAAAAATTTTCAAATTAATTAAAAACAACTTTCTACAAATTTATTATATTATATATTAACTTAACTTATACTTAAATCATATTTGATAACGCCAATCGAATATTCCTTATACTATATCACTTATATTATATCATTATTCAGTAGAAATGAAAAAAAAACTAGATTTTAAATTGCTTATTCGAAAAAATTTATAAATTTCTAAAAAAAATATTTATTAAAAAATAAAATTTCTAAACACTAAAAAAATTTTAAATTTAAATTAAAAAAACAATTTTATTAAATTTAATAATTCTTTACATTTTTACATATTATCATTTTACACATACGTTTTCCGTGTACCATTTTAAATGCGACACTATAAACACAACAAAATCATTTTTTGTTATACACGACAATTTAATCCCCATTGAGCACTCTAACATTAAACAATTACGTCAGTTGACTGTGACCAAAAACTTGAAAACGGAGATGACGGATACTCATTCGTATGTTTGTGGCATCGCACCCATGAAGTATGTATAAAATTATGCAATGTAAGAATGTACAAAATTATTAAATTTTATAAAAAATATTTTTTTTATTTAAATTTAATAATTTTTTTAGTTTATGATTTTTAAAAATTTGTCATTTTTATCGAATAAGCAATTTAAAATCTATATATAGTTTTTTCGTTTCTACCTGGAGATAATAGTGAATCTGTCGAAATATATAGTATAAGTGATGTTCAATTGATTTTTTCAAATATGCATATCAGAGCCATGTTTACTTTCATGTAATAATATTTTTTTCTATGGCAAATAAATTCTTTTTTTAAGTTTATCTGTTGATGTTTGGGTTGAATGTATTAAGAAAAAATAGATGTAATTAACATTACAAATATTAATTAATTGATTCTTAATTAAATAACCTAAGTAATTAGCTCTAGTAATGACACAGAATAAACAATGTTTGCATTAAATTTCTATAAGAACACTTGAGAAAAATTACATTTTAAAATGAAAATTAAAACAAATAAATAAACATGTAGGTTTCCCATGAGAAAGTTGTCAACTGATGTCAGGTATGTAATAAGAAGTTTCTTCATGCATTCTCGTCGCTTGCTAACTGGATTGAATGAACCAACTGTATAAGCATTAACTAATTGAATATTTCCCCACATAATTTGCAACGAGCGGTGCAATACAACGATAAAACAATAACATTGAGAAAATTACCATTTAGTACTCAGATTATTCACAATTGAGAAGATAAAATTAATTTTGAAAAATAAAGATTTTTTCTTTTAACCAGTATGTTCAACAAAAGTTTAATTATATTTTTGAAAAATTAAAGTTTTATTTCTCATAAGTAACTTAATTTTGTATACATTAGTTGTTGCCTAAAAAATTCAGAAATTATTATTATTATTATTATTATTATTATTATTATTATTATTATTTACTACTATTATTACTACTATTATTTTAAATTAAAAAATGAATATATATATTTAATAATAATAATTTAAAACCTCAGTTTATTTGTACAATGAAACAGTCAGCTTACATCATTATTAATAATTAAATAACTTTTTAAAAATTTTTGTTTTAGTATCATTTCTGAGAAATAGCATGATAACTTTATAAGTATTGGCTTATAAGCTTTTAAGGAAGAAATCAAATTTTATTGATCCAATTTATTGAAATAAAAAACTGCTATTTTCTCATTTAATAAAACAACACGAAAAATTTCTCAACTTACATCATTAAAAATTATATTACATGATTTAATTTAAATTATTATTTAATAATATTTTAGAATTCACTGTCATTCCCACAGATAATTTCAATAATTTCTGATTGAACGGATTATTTAAATTCCAAAATAAAATTAATTCCAACGATTTTAATTGGTTGATCATGCACTAAATGCGAAACCGAGTTCCAATAGAATCGTTCGTGCACACAATTACAATTTTTCAAAATTTAATATTTCTAAATTAAAAAAAACTATCCCGAGTGCTCGAATTTTATTATTTATTGATTCTGCTGTGGAGCTATTGCCTTATTGAAACAAATTAAAGTATTAATTAGAAATCGTCCAAGTGAAATTTATTTTCAATCGAATTCAGCCTTTTCTGTCAGTAAACATGAAAGTCTTTCAAGTCAATTAACTAAAATTAAATGGATTTTTCAGTGTAACTATTTACGTTTAAATTCATATTAGTAAACTGACTGATCCGTGACAAGGAATTTATTTTGAAATTGAATTTAATTTATAGTTTCCCATTATTATTGAAATTTATTTTATGATAATAAAATATGTTAATTAACTAATAATAATAATAATAATAATAATAATAATAATAATAATTAATAATATAATAATAATAATAATAATATATAATAATAATATATAATAATAATAATAATAATAATAATAATAATAATAGTAATATATAATATATAATAATAATAATATATAATTATTATTATTATTATTATTATTATTATTATTATTATTATTATTATTATTATTATTATTATTATTATTATTATTATTATTATTATTATTATTATTATAAATGCCAAAAGTAAATTAATCAAACGACGAAGAAATCGGCAATAAAGAAAATTCTTTTTGAACTTAAAATTAGCTTATGACAAAAATTCAAAGACAAAGTCCCACAAAGAAAATGTATATTTTCCATGCATTTTACAATATTAATTTCTAATTTTGACATTGTACAAGTTTCACATTTTCAAATAAAGCAGCCATTTCAATATGAATTGCAAATTTGTTAATATTGGTTAAAAGTCTTGTATTAAAAAATATTTGAAAGCCCCCTTTCACCAAAATTTGGTTATTCTTCATGCATACAAAAATTTCATGAGACATTTAAATGTTTTTTTACAATAATATTTTTAAATAATTTTAAAAGTTTAAATATAATTGATTATTGAAAATATAGTTATTTATCCCTAGTGAATGTAGGTAACCTGATGATGATAGTAATGCTATCAAAATATATAGTGAAAAAGACGTACGAATGGCGATTTTTATTAATAAAATCTTTACCGTGTTTATTTAAGTATTTATTTTAAATTTTGATTAAAATTATCGGCCGTCATTAGTTTATAATCTAAATCGCTGAATAAATACAAATATATCTGGGATTGGACTGTTAATTGACAATAATTAAAATTCAAATTCAAAATAAACCAAAGACAAGTTTATAAAATTTTAAGTTTATTTATTAAAATACTGATCAACTTTTTAACAACTCACATGTTATTCAACTATTTAAACCTTTGTCAATATATTTTTGCATTATTACTACAAGAAACTAGAAGTCCATGTCCAATTTTTTTCGTAGGCGGGCAATATTTTTATTAATAAACACCTTGAGGGCCAAATTTTGAATATATATGAAAAATATGAAATAACAGCACACAATGTAATTGAATAAATATTGCTATATAGATATAAAGGTATAAAAAAATGTAATAATCTTATAATGTAAAAACTTTCTTTAATTTTTTTAAAATTAACTAACTAAAATAATAATTATCATACAATATGAATATAAGCAATATTTGTAAGTAAAAAAGTAACAAAAAAAGTAAAAAAGAACATGTTTTTAATTTTTAATGGGACAAGTGAAGTTGTTTCATATTTTCCAATAATTTTTCCAATTCCGGTTTCATACGTGTAATTGCCACTCTCATGTCCGCTTTTAAATTCTCGTCAGTTAATCTGGACCGTAAGGGGGATTTATTACTGTTCTTGAGTGAAAATGTTTTCTCGCATATTTATGTCGATCCAAATAGTACTAACATTAACCTACTACTTACTAACTGTTAACAACTGTACATTGAATGAAACTTAAGGGTAATATTTTTAACTAGTATATTTTCCAGTTCCATTATAACAAATGCTATTATGTAATAATATAGTCCGTAGCAAGTTCATAAATTAGAAATTATTAATGACAAATATTTCAAGGATTCCAGCAAGACCGTACAAAAGAACGTACTTTACAAACGTGCAGAAACTTTTTTCTTTCAATTAAATATAACAATATTAAAGATTCAAAAATACATGTCATATAAATGTTAAATAAATATCAAGTTAATTTGTTATTTTGATGCACGTATAAAGTAATGAAGGAGATTAAGACCCTTGAAAGATTGATCGATACTAAAATATGCAAAAGTGACAACATTTTTTTTTTATTATTTTTTTATGGAAATATTTAGTTAATTTATTGTATATCTAATTTAAAGATAGAATTTCTTCGGAATAGTCTAAAAACTCCAGATAATGTCATGCCTATAAATTATTTTTAAAACTAGAGAAATTGTGTCTAGTCTACCTTTTAAAACCGAAGATTCATATATATATATATATATGCTACAGTCAAAGTATACCTTTAAGTCAGTACATACACTATCTAGTTAATGTATGCTTCTACTAGCTGTTTCAGTGAATGTATAAGTTAAAAGTTAAGATGTTTGAGACACATACTTAAACACAAAATTTATCGCCCAAATTCATTGATGATAAGAATATCATAATAAGTGTTAATTTATATTAATAGGAAAAAAGATTTTAAATGGAAATATTAAGTGTAGAAAATATATTTTAAAATTAATTATACATTTCGCCGTGTAGATTGAAGCATCACGCTATGATGTCAATTGTCAAAATTTACAAACACAATACTAACCTCAAAATATGTATATTTAAAATATTTAAAACTATTTAAAATAATGTATATTTTCACTGAAAGCGCTAGTGGAAGCATATATCAACTAGATAGTGTATGCACTGACTGAAATGTATACTTTAACTGTAACATATAATTTTTGCAAAACTTTTCTTAACTTAATAAAATAAAATTTATAAAAAATATAAGCTGTTTGAATTGAAAAATCTCAATTATTATCTTAATTTTTATAACAATGCAATAAATGAACAAAACTCTTGAGGAATACCATAAACATTTGGCTCTGTTTAATCAAATGTTAGTCTTTATATTTGATTAAGATTGAAAAATAAAATAAAATAAAATAAAATTATTCATATAGAACCAAAATTATTGGTAAATAATTAAACAAAAATTCTTTAAAATTTGTTTTGAACGTATTGAAAATGCAAATGAACAAAAGTTCCATAAAAACATTAAATTTCCATTTTAAATATCTCATTCATTATTATGTATAAAAAAATGAAAATTAAATATTTATTCTATGGGGATTAAAATTTCTAATTTAAACCCGGAATATATTAAAATACGCATAAATTTCCCGTGACCAACAGAAAGCTGAAATATCTAATAATTACAATTGGCCGAGTGAATATAAGACCGGCTGACTGGCTGTTTGTAAATTCAGATCAAATGAAATATTTTTAACTCAATGTGCTATTAATAAAAATAAAATACCGATATATCATTTTTTGATTTTAATCTGCCAATGGTAAATCCCAACAAAAACTATTTACTAAAAAAAATTATTTTTGAAAAAAAATTTTCATTCAGTTATTCATTAAAACAAAAATATATTTCGATAATTGTCGTATTCCGTAACTTGTTTTGCGATCAAGATGATTTTCCGAAACAGCACATCCGAAACAACACATTTCGATAATTATTTTACGTTTTGTATCCCCAACAGCTATATCAAATTTTCTGAGGCTCCGCTTAAAATTAATTAGAGTACTCGTAATTATAATATTGTATCAGATTTTCTTTATTAACATAACACAATGAAAAATAGTATTTTATAATTATTGAAGAAGCTAGTAATCGTTGAAGAATTAAAAGAAAGAAATATATATATATATATATTTTCTTAAAAAATTTTGATTTTACCCTTATTTATTGCCCTTTACACACATTCACTTTAGATCTCGCTTAGAAATATTTTTCTATCCTTAAGGTGTGTAATACAAAGACATATGGAAGACAAAGTCATATGCAATGCAAATGCATGAGTAACAAAGACATTTGCAAACGTAGTATTAAAACGTGTTTTGACTTTGAAAATTTTCTATAAAGTAATTCGTTGAATGGACTTAGAAAATTTTTAATTTTTGACCTCAATTTGACCTTAAAATTAGGGGTAGGGGTAGGGGGTTGACCATAAATTTAATATTTTTTTTGATAAAACTTTCTTTAATTTACATATAAGCTGTCATTATGAATATTATCCGATAAAAGTTTCACGTACATAAGTAATTCATGCAAATCGTGATAGAAGAGTCAGCTTAGCATTTTAAATACCAAAATGACTATTGGTTCATTTAATGTTTCTGACGTTTTTAGAGGATTGTAAGGAGAAAGCAATTATAACAAAGAATAATTATATTGCTGATAATTAGAGGATTCATAAGACTAGACTCGGCCGCATGCGGCCCAAGACGTTTGAAAATGAGGCTTGACAAATGATTTGAATTTTACAAAAAAATGTATGTAACTAATAAAATATAAGATAATAAAACTACTCATAAAGTTTATATGCAATTTTACAATTTAATTTTTTATATTAGATAGGTACTACTCGTATGTATAAATTTACATTTACATAAGTCCATTTATAAATATTTTTTTAGCGAATATTTTTTTCTTATGCTCAACATTTTGCATTTTGCATATATATTATATACAATTTATTTTTCATTTTCATAATGATACTAAACTTTGTAAATGTGGTTGACTTTTCTATGCGGCTCGCTGCCTTTAAAAAATTTACCATGTGGCCCAGATGCTGCAAAAGGTTAAACACCCATTGACTAGAGAAATAATATTTTTTTCGAAAGGAATGGATTACTACTTCTGAGGAAATAATATCTTATGTCATTAGAGTCGTAGATAGTATGAAGTTATGAAAACTTATCTTGATATAGCATTTGTCAGTAGTATGTTTAATTAAATAATAGTTGATTTGTTTATTCATTCTATTCAATATTGTTAGGAATTTATTCTATTTGCTTATTAAGCTTTTAATATATTGTTAAATATTTTATTTATATTATTAAAATTGTATATACACATTGTTAAATTTTTTTTTAAATTAATTAAATTTTGCAACTAGATTTTATATTTTATTTATTTTTAATTTTCCTACGTAACCCAAACTTTTGACACAAAATTTACCGAATGTAATAACAAATGAAAAAACACTTGGTAAAGGCAGTGCCGAAAATTTGTGTAATTTAGGAAGCAAGATTTTTATCTAGAGTCATTATGAAAATAAAAGAAATATTAAAAAAATTAATTCAAATGTGAACAAAAAAAATACAGGATTTTACTGATAGACTTCAGATGTAATAAAATAGGATATTTCTTTTGAGATATTCGTAATTTACACATTAAACTCAATTATTTTATGTAAAATTTAGAGAGGTCATACCCATTGAGCTACTATGTATAATTAGCACAAAGTAACAAAATTTAATAAACTAATATTAATATTAATAAAAATTTTAAGCATTATTTGAATAATATAAAATTAAGAATTACATTGAGTTAAAAACTTTGTCGATTAGCATGTGCAAAATAAAAAAAATTCTTGTCAAAACATGACAAAAATAACATCAACATGGACACCATTTTTAGACATGAATAATTTATTTTCCCATTAATTTTATTAAAATCATTAAGAAAATTTTGACCATTTGATTTTGCTAGTTTCAGAAATAAAAAAAACGAAATGTAAAAGCAAACTCCAGAAAACAGAAACAGTTATGTCTTCAGAGCTTTATTTTACTGTTTGCAAGCTTTTACTGTTTGAGTTTATTCTGAAAATATCTTAGACCAATTTTTAAAAATTATAAAATATTATATCTATCAAAAAAATTGAATAATATAATGGTAAAAATATTGAAATTTATTCACTCAATTGAAGTCTCCGGTAAATTGTTAAATTTTTTACTTAGTGCGTCAAAAAACATTTCAATTTATCAAAAATTATAATTCTCAAACTAAAATGTTGTGGTTAATAAAACTAAAATTTAATTAGGTAGATAATGCCATATTATAAATTATTAAACAATATTTATTTTTATTAATACTTTATATTATAATCCAGTGCTATTTTTAATGAAAAATTAAATTATTTTTTGTACCCATTTAAACAAAATAAATTTAGAAAATTATTTAAGTTGGTACTAAAAACCACATAATATATTAATAACAACTTTCTTATTAATAATAGAAAATATAATGAAATTATTAATAAAATTTTTCTATTCATTTTTAAAGTAATATGTCAATATTAATACATAATTAATGTTAAATCAGAATTTATAAATTTATAACCTTTAAATAAAATAATAATATTTATTTCTAAAGTTTTGTTGGAAAAATTTATCTAATTAAATAAATTGTCACTTGTAATTTTTTGAAAATTTTAGGAGATTGTATATTAGTAAAAAAATTATTTTAATTTTTAAAACATTAGTGAAATTTAAAATAATTATAAAATTAATTTTGTTAAAGTGTATTACAAATTTATTTATAATATTGTTAAATATATATTTGATTTTTACATATCAAATACTAAAAAATGGTTGCAAAGAATGCTTACCAAAATTACTAATATTTCTTATTTTGTTAATCTTGAATATTTAATATAACATAATATTTGCAAAACAATTGAATTTAATTTAAGTGTTTGGCAATGTTAAGATTAAGTTAAGATTAATAAATATTTATATAAAAATTCAATAAATCATAATAAAACTTTCGTATAACTTACTGTAAATAATTTGTATTAGTGAATAACTTTCAGTGTCTATTGGCGCTTTACAAGGATGATTTTTTTTATAAATGTTTTTCGCAAATCAGAATTAACTTCATCAGCGATTGGACATTTATAAATGAAGAAAAAATTAATTAAAATGAATTGCCTTTTAATGTGGAATGAGTTGGTGTTAAAATTAATTGGATCACATTACTGAAAGCCACGTATAAATAATTAATTAAACTAAATTAACTCCGAATACATTTGATTAATGTAATGAAATGAAGCTTGTTAGATATTTCTTAGTGATTTGATATTAAATATTCTTATAGTATTAATTTATAATTGAAGTCAAAAATATTAGTAGGAATTTTTATTTTAAGAATTCAGAAATAATTTCATCTCTCATCTAAAATATTTTTAAAATATAAGATTTGGAAAACAGTTCCTCAAGAAAGAATTATTCGTTTTAGAATAATTATATAATAATAAATTGAATTAAATATTTTTAAAATTTATTAATAATTTTCATTAATTTTTATTGAATGTGCTATTTAATGATTTTTCAAAATTTTTGTTATTATTTGGTCAAAGGAGTGGCAAATATGCTCCATATGCTCCAGTGGTAAATATGCTCCATATCCTAAACAACATTTGATCTAATAGACAATTAGATAATTTTTATAACTAGTTTTTTCTTATAATTATTTTATTAAATTTTCATTGAGATTAATTAATGTATTCATTTTCATTTTATCGCATTTAATTTATTTAACAAGAATTTTCGAAACAAATTTTTTGAATAATAAATTAAAATACTGATCTATGGCATAAAAATAAATGAAGATAAAAAATGAAAACTGAATACTATTTTAAAATGAATTCAAACAATGTCCGGTTCTAAGGCATAGTTTTTAATGAAATCACTTTATTGCACTTAACTAAAAATATATAAAAACAAAATTTTATTAGAATTTACTAAAATGGAAAATAATAATATTTATTAGTGCTTCGAATCAAAACTAAAGCTTAAAAAATATTTGGTTTGTTGGTATTAAACATTACATATATGTTGTAATCAAAGTATTATAGCAATACATGAGTTGCCTAAAGAATAATATAAAATAAAATTTAAATGCACAGAAATCTGCGTGTAAAATAATAAAAAGTTCAATGCAGCAACATTCAAAAATTGAAGTGGGAAAAGTAATTTAAGATTAATAGTTTTCGGGGGAAACGGATATGAGAGGATGGAAAATGATAAGACGAACATGAATTTAGTTATTTAAAACTGATTAGAGGTCTCCAGACAAAATTATTAAGGAATACAAACTAAATAATTAATTAAATGGAAAAAATAAATAAATTTAATGGAATTTTAAGCAAAAATAAATTAAAAATTAAATTAGTCCCGGCTCCTCATAAGGAAATTATTTTAAGGGAATTTTGTTGAGAAGAAAGTTTTCTATAAAAGGAGTTCCAAAATATAATGAAAAAAGTGAAAAAACAGCGATCAAAGCGGAAAAGAAACCAAAAGAGAAAAGAAAGCTTTTTGAGTAGCATCGAATGTGTTTAATCAACTTACTTGAGGCGGTCTTTATTGGGTTACTTGTTCCTGAACCAAATAAATTCAGTATAATTGTATTGATAGAATTCGAGAGATTGTAAATTGTAATATTAATAAATGTCACTTGTGTTTAGTCATTTCTTTGATCAAGAGCACTTGGAGTAAGATTCGCTACAGAACCATATAAAATAACTCAACAATTATAAATATTTATGTAGAGATGGGCAACTTACAACATACACCAAGATTGTATCCTACTTTAGTTTTGAGGCGAAACACACTAGAAAATTTTTTTTTCTTTGAATTGCATTTTTGAATATTTTGAAAATTTTTTTATTCTTTTTATCCTTAAATTTAAATATTGATGTAAGAATAGTAAAATACTTACAATTTTAACCGCAAATAAAATTTTATGAATTCAAATTTCAAGTCAATAAATATGTGTAAGCGAGTCACATTTAGCTTTAAAAAATATAAGTGAATTTAAACAAAGTTTGTAAAATAATAAAGCTATATTTATTTTTCTTTTTACTTTAATTGTTGATATGATCCGTAAAGCTGAAGACAAATAAAATTTTAAAGACGATCAAAAAATATTTTAATTACATTTTAAAAAGAAACAATTAGCAATATCCGTAAACCTTTTTACCGACTATATCAATATTAAATTTTCAGAACTTGAAAAATTAAATTGAAAAAGAAAAATGTTTTAATATTAGAAAATTTAAGCAAAATCATATGAAATTATCTTATCAGAAATTATATTAATTCTCACTATGAATAAAAACAATATTATAATGAAACTTGAAAACTTTACTAAATTTTCAAACTTAGTACTTTTCCAAAAAATGTATATGAAGAGTCACAATAAATATTGATTATATTTTAATCATTTTCAAATTGCAAATATTCTATACAATAAAATAAATAATCTTGGCCATATTAAGGCAATAGTCAAAAATATCTCTAAAGATAAATTTTAAAATTATCAATTTGAAGGTAAATGTTTTGGATCAAAATACAGACTAATTTGATCAGGTGAATTGCAGAATATGATCTTCTGCACAGTGTGATCTGATAACCTGAAAAATAAAATTTTTAAAATACGAAAATAAAAATTCAATTGGAAAATTAATATAAAACAAGAATTTTTAAACTTGAAAAAACATTTCTTGAGAAACTTTTCGTTTCTTTAACTAATAAAATAAGTTGGAAAATTTACTGATCTTTAAAAAATATTTTTGATCCCTATACATTACCATTAAAAAATCGATTTGAAATATAAAACTCATAAATTATTTTGAACATTATAAATGAAATTTGACATTTTTATAAAATAAATGATTATTTGTATATTTAAAACAGTATAAGTAAATGATTTTGTATTGTATATTTTTTTGATAATAAATATTTCTTTTGACCATGAATGAGTAAATCATTTTTCAACTTTATTTTTCCATTTAAATATTCTAACTGTTTCCTACATTAAATTTTTGTTTTTCAAACAAATCATTATTAGCATCATTTTTTATTTTAATCAGGATTATTGCTTGCTTCTGTTGGAGTTGTTTTAATCATTTATGAACTTTATTATTATAAAATTTCATCAAATCTGATAAAATATTAATCCAAATTTTATTTCCTCATTCTGCAAATTCTTTGTACATTAGGCTTTTAAGTGTTCTGTTGAATCGTTCAATGACTGGATTGTGTGATGGGCCTTGTGATCTTTCATCTGGTTGGTTGTAAGTTGGATAAATTTCAATATCGCTTTTTTTTGTAAAAAATATTTAAATATTTTGTTATAAAACTCGTTGCCATTATCAACATATAATTTATTAGGAAATCTATTTGACGACTCAATCAAATTTTCAAATGCGTCTTTAATTGTTTTTCCTTTTTTGTTTGATAATGAAATATCCCAAGAATATCTAGTATTTTCATTATTTTTCGAATTTACCGTTTCAATTAAATCTGGTGACCAAATATAGTGCTTGTAAAAACTTTAATTATTAAAATTTTTTTTACGGATGTTTAACATTAAAAGAATATAAACATTACAAGCTTTGTGATATCCAGTGCAAATCCCAATAGTAGACTAGTTTCAAGCTTTTGGCTCTCAGGGAAAGTATGGAATTCGGTAACAGGGAAAGTATGCAATAGAGTTGAATCAGCAATATTGTATACTTACCTGACGCGAAGAGAAATATTCGCGTCTCCACCATAGTACTGATGAGAGCCAAAAGCTCGAAACTAGTCTACTATTGGGATTTGCACTGGGTATCATAAAGCTTTATATTATTTTAATTTTTAAATATTTTTAAATATTTCTATATTCTTTGTGTAATTCACTTGCTAAAACCTTAGATTCATCATCATTACCGATTTTACCATCTAAGGTGATCAGGCTTTGCCGTCCACATAAAGTGATCAGATTTTGTCCTCCGCCAAGGGCGATCTTCGCTTTCATTGCTGTTTTTTCAATTGCCCTTGAAAAACTTTCCCCGTATGTTAGATCTTGAATTTCACCAAGGTCTTGAATTAAATCAATATGTTTTAAAGCTACTTGATCAACGCGATTTATTGGTTCTTCTACTGATTTTTGAATAATATATTCATCAAGTCTTATATCCAAACGCGTGTCGGGCCCAAGGTATTGCATTTTCGGAAGATGATGTTCCCCTTTATATTTTGCCCATGGAAATTCTGGTAATTTAGACTTTACTTGTTGTAGGTCACTACCAATATGTACATCACCTTTTGATAAAACTCCCTCGGATAAATAACCTCTGGATGAATTTCAGTTTTTCATATTACTCTGTGTGATTTTGAAATATTTTTATTACAAGATTTACAAAAATACATTTTTTACTCGAGAATTTCTAGATAATTTCTAGATAATTTCTAGATAATTTCCTAGTAGTATTTTCTCCCGAGAGTATTTAGAACTATTTCTCTGGAATTTTACCAGTTTATAATTTTACAAATCATAAGAATTTACAAGAATTATTTTTTTTAATAAAATTTTTCCAAGAATTTTTCCAAGTCCTAGAGTAAAATTTACATACTGTATTTATTTTCTTATAACACACACCTTTAATAATTTTCTGTTTGATATATGAAAATTAAAACCGTACATTCAAATTACGGAAAGCTAGAATGTTTATTCAAAATATTGATCAGGCAGATAAAGGCTGCTATTTCCAACTAAATTGGAATCTTGAATGCCCTGACCCAGGGGCTCATCAATACCTTCATGTCTGTCAATATAGCCCGGTTTTGAAAATCCAGAAATCATCGTAGCATGAGACAGCTGCTCCCAGGCAGAGTCAACCCAATCAATCAAAACATCTCTTTGGGGAACTTTTGCTTTGAATATGCCTTCATTTGCTTCCATATCCGTTCTTAATTTTTCAGACCACATTGTTCTTAAGTGCGATTTAAACGGTTTATTCCAGCTAACATTTGCAGGCTGGCAAACTGATGTAAAACCAGATGGAATCTTCATCAATGTAATATTAAGGATATTTGCAGCGGCTGAAACATCGCTTGTCCAGTGTGCTGTAAAGTCATCCAATAATAAAATCTTTGGCTTCTCCACATTGTCGGAAAAATTATGATAAAGCCAGATAACCATCATATCGCTTGTAAACCAGCCATTTTGGTTGCAATATATTTGAGTCGTGCTGGTTTTACTGATCTCCTGTATTTCTTTCCAGACACAACTACCAAATCCATGTTGATTAATTCTATTCTGCAACGATGATGCCTCCACAACTGATTGTTTACCTTTAAATATTACAAAATGTGGTTTTTTCTGTCCATTAGAAGATCCCAGCAATAATACTGATATCCTCTCTTTTTCTTTCCCAGCTGTTCGTATGAATATTGTCTTGGAACCTATTTTATCTAAGGTTTTTCCGGGGATTGTTTCATAATTAACAGCCGTTTGGTCGGCATTCCAAACACAATCTACATTTAATTCAATCATTTTTTGTCGGACGTCTAATGCAAACTGAGTGGCTACCGGATTTGGAAGGACTATGGATGTTTGTCCTTGATGAGATTTGGCTCTGAGTGACAAGCCATATTTTTCTTAAAGGCTTTTAGCCACCCAGTGCTTGCTAAGAAATTATTAACATCGGTTTGTCTGCACGATAGGCGAGCTTTAGTACGAAGTATACTGTCGGTTACGGGGACACCATTTTGGCGCAGGTTTCGAACCCAGAAAATAAGTTCGTCTTCGACTTCAGATGAAAGACTCGAGGAAGTTCCTAGTGATCGGATCTTTTTCAATTTCTTGACACTATTCATATTCCCAAGTTTTGTTATTCGGTCTTTATTTTTTCTCCATTGATATATTAACTGTCTTTTGGCTTCACGAGCTGGCGATGATGACTTTAGATCAGGCCAAAATTTGGTAACTGTCTGTGACGCACCATTTACATCATAGAAATCCAACACATTATTTTTAAATTGTATCGTATATGCAGTTCTCATATGTTTTACTTCTGTGTGGAATCCTTTTGTAGAAATGCGCCCAGATGCATTCTTCTTACCCACCATGTTGGGTTTAAAAGTTGAGTGTTTTTAAAAATTAAAAAAGTATTGAACGATAATATTAAAGCCTGTGTGTTATAAGAAAATAAATACGGTATCATAAAATTTGCAAGCCATAGAATTAATTTTCTCAAGAATATTTCCTGGGAATTTTCCAAGTATGAGAATTTCCAAGTCATATAATTTACAAATCAAAGAATTTTACAAGTATGAGAATTATTTTAGAGTAGTATGTAGATGGTATAACAAAGTTTATCCTGCTGACTGAGATCCAAGTACTCAAACGACTGCCGGGAGTGATCAAAGTCACTTGAAAATGGCAATGCCGAAAATTTGTGATTATCAAAAAAAACATCGATATATTTACTGATTCATAGTGAAGCTTTTTAATAAATATAATGTCAATTGAAAAAACATTGCGTTTTACATGAAAAAATTTATTTCTATATAATAAAATGGATTGACCTATATATTTAAAAAAAATTCTAAGTATTTAGTCGACCTACAGAAAAACATAAAAATTTCGTATAAATTCAATAAATTTGAGTTGACCTATATTTTTATTCGTTATTCATAGACTCATCAAGTATACGATTTTAATTCTATAATATAAGTTTGTCTATGTTTCATAATATATGGATAATGCCATTTAATTAACCTACATTTAATTTAGAAACTTTGGAGATCATTTCCTGAAGCAACCTTGCATTTTATATAGATAAAACCTATATTTTCGTGACCTATATAAAATTGTTAGTCGATCTACAAATTTTCTAGGTGGATGGTGTACTGTTCCATAAGTTATCTAGTTATAACGGTGACCAGTCTATCAACTATATACATTTTTAATTCAGAAAAAGTAATACAAAACAATAAATACAACACAAAAATTTAAAATATTGTTGTATGATCACATTTTTAGTAAAAATAAAATTCAGAACATAATTTTTCTAGAAATTTGATTTCCGTCATAAACAATGAAACTTTAAAAATATTAAGCTTAAATTTTATGTTAAGATCAAAAGTTTCAAATATTTAAACAACATCTAAATATCTTTAAATTAATTCAACAATCACTTATCAACAAAAATCAAACCATTTAAGTTGATTTTTACAAACTTTTAAATCGCGAGCTAACTACCCTCATCTACCATAATAAATACAAATATTTATCAAAATCCTACCACAATGTCGTTGACATAAAACCGAGATCCAATTCATAGCCACGAAATTAAATGCATTTCAAAAGAAATGCGACCAATTTCAGTTATTATATTTATTTACCTCTATTTTTTTAAAAGAAGGTCATATATTTTACAGCAAATGAATTTTTTACAGCTAACACAGAGCAAGCTTCTGAAAGTGATTTGTCAAAGTTAAATAAATGTCATTTTACAAATATCAAATAATATAAAAGTAAAATCAAAATAATTTAAAGTCAATTTTGATTCAACAGAAATTTATTTATTTAGTCAAATTGTTTTTAAAGAGTTAGTTATGCTAATTTGGTTCAAACTTTTTAAACTAATCAACATTAAATAACATACATTATTTAATATGAACCTGATGAAGATTTTTTTTTGTTAAATTTAAGATACATTTATGAAACAAAAAAAAAGAATTTTCCAGGTATATTTTTCATAACATACTGTTGGATTATTAATCAGTAAAGTAGATTAGTTTCTGACTACTCACGTCCCTTTTATAAATGAAATGACTAAGACCCAACACAATAAATGTATTGATTCTCAATTCAATTTAAAAATCTTCACGATTTGCACTTTTCTTTCAAAATTTATTTAATTACCGTGAAGGCAGATAGCTCAATAGGCGATCGCCTTTTCTGGAACGTTTATACTTCAAAGTTAGTTTCTTTCTATTAGTTGACTCTGATTGATTTCTGCTTAATTCGTCTCGTATAATTCTTTTTCTTAATTTTCTCTTGGGTATTAAGCTTCTTCGCGATTCTCTTTTTAATTATTGTTCAGTCTCGTCTTTATCTAAAAATCATTTAGATCATCTTGGTTAGATCAATTTTACGGACTTCTTTTACTGCTCGGCTCTCTGCAGTGCACGGGCTTCCTATTGACTAGGGCTTCCCATTAGCTGATTAATTAAATTTAATTATTTTGTTTATAACTTTTTCTAGGGACCCCTCGCTAATTTTTTAGTATTATTTTTGGATTCGTCTCACGATTGGACATTCAAAATTTCCCGGACCAATATTAATTTTCAAATTTTAATTAATTTTTGCACTTATTATTTTGGTCTTTATTGATTGAGACAGTGCTTCTGTTTTATTTTGGGGCTTTATATATACAAAAGTCTAAACTTAAACATTACTTATAGAAATAACATAAAGAGTTAAAAAAACATCGAAAATCAAAGTAAAACATATATTTGATGCTTATTTTATTTTAGTATTTAATTTGTTTTATCTTTTTAATTTGTCAAAATTAAAATATGAAAACTAACCATCTTTTCACCACTGTCCAACAACCTTGGAATATTAACGGAGAATTAATGATTAGACAAATACCTAACCGCTCGGGATAATAAGTAGAAAACAAATGAATTAGTTGTCGAATAAATGCATAGTCCATATTTCCGATAGAAAACGAATTTAAATCAAATATTATACATAATTGATCTTGATTTTCTATACATTTTTCACAAGCTCTTTCCTGTATAAATAAAATAATACGGCTGGATAATACTATATCAAGAAATTGTTACATAAATAAAATAAAATAATGTCATTGAGTATATCAAAAACCTCATGTTAATTATTAAAATTTCAAAAGTGTAATATTAAAAAATTTGTAAATCAACAAAAGCAAAATTTTGAAATGATTTTTATCAGAATTCCAACTTTTTAAATGGTTCAATCAAAATGAAAACAATTTAAATGATATTAAATTATTTTTGTCACAAAATTTTCGTTAATAAATACATTTTTATATGGTCAAAATGAAACTTATAAATTTAAAATGGTATTTTAAAATCTTTATTTGTCACAAACGCTCTAATTTTAAATTGAGTAAATGTGAACTTGAAACAAATCGCCACTGTCATTTCTTTCGTTTTTATTCATGAGACCTAATTTAAAACTTGAGATCCTTGATCAGGACTAGCGCAGGAAATCAAAAAAGTTGCAATGAATCATTAAATAGAATAGAAATTTAATATTCGCTGTAGCCCTTGCAATACACTACTATTATATAATACATTTTCATTTAAAATTACTAATTATTATAAAAACGAATACAAATTTGATTTGAAAGCAAGAACAAAGATATATATTATAGAATAAATAAAAAGAAAACATTAGGTTTTAGAATTATCAATAAAGAAACTTGTAAATTTATCATTAAGAATAGCAAAAATGTTTTAAAAATTAATGCACTCAATGTGTCAGTATAAACTAAAATGTTATCTTTATACCGTAAGGTGTTATTTCGAATATATTAGACATATTAAGTGGAAATTCTGTATATGTAAACCTAGCTATTTTTTGGAAATTCCAATCATTCTAAAACTAAATTAAATTGCAATATTTCTACAGTAAACATTTTTAATGAGAATAATATTTCCCAATCGATTTATTAAGAATGTCACAACTGTTGAAATGTTTTTGAAATTCATTTGACATATTAAATGACAGTATAAAACATTTACAACATTAAATTTAAATGATAAATATGCTAAACAATCGAAAAACTAAAGTAAAATTATTATAAAATCTATTTCTTGTAATTATTTTATGAAATTTCAAGAAATGTTTAACAAAAACAACAGATTACGTTATATGATTGTTTATGACGATGTTTATTAAATGTAATCTCTAAAAACGAAGTTATCATTGAAATGTAAAATATTACTACAACTTTTGAATAAAAATTTTATAAAGATCAATTATCAACAAATTGATGAAAATTTGCATAATGGATATCAGATAAAAATTGTGCAGATGGTGTCATCAACAAACAAAACAGAATTGATAATTGAATTCCCATTAACCACATCATTTGAATGCGCGACTCGTAAGAAAAACGGATCTTTCAAAATTGCAAAAAATTGATGAATTTCAAAGAATTTTTTTTCAATTTTAAAATAAATTTAAAAATATTAAAAATTTCAATTAAAATTTATAGATTTAAACATAATAAAAGTTAAGAGATCAATACTCATTTAACATAAATTTTATGTTTTAAAATTATAAATGTGAAATTTGGATATTTATGATGGAAAATATCAAATATATAAAAACTACTCGAAACAATGATTTGATAAAAATAATGATAATGTTAGTTGTCTTAATTATAGTATAAGTTTAATTACATTTTAAAATATAACATTTAGATTCTCTTCTTACATAATAACTAAATCAAATTCAAAATTTATTTAATACGAAAATTTAAAATAATTTACTGACTTGCTAATTTAATATTATTTATTCAAACATTCTGATTTGAGACCTTTGAAATTTTGTATCAACAATTTAACATTTACAAAAAAATTTCAATATTACCCAATTTCTATTTTGAAATTAGTTTTAAAATTGTTTACAATTTGATATATTTTCACTGGCTCTTCATTATTATTTTAAAATTTCTATTTCATTTGTAAAATTTTATGAAAGTAAATTTTCTATAAGACTCAAAATGAGTTTAAAAAAATTGCAAACACTTGAGAACATAAGGACTATATTGCTGTAAAGATTAATGTAAAAATTACAAACAAAAATGTAATTAAAAAATTAAATCTATATAAAATACACCGAAAAAAATATAATTTCAAACTTTTACATTTCAAAGAAAATTTAACAGTTCCCACTGCTAATACAAGGTATAATATATGAGGAAACAAAAACATTTCCGTACTCCGTAAATCTTCAAATTAGTACTTATTTGAATATCGTGCCACTGAATCAGAAGTGTTATTAGCTATTATGAGTAATTATTAATGACAAATATTTTCATAAAAAAAATTTAATTTTATGCTGTAAATATTTGATATTCAGTTAAAATAATCATATTATTCTTCATTTAAAATAACTTTCTAATGATATTTTATTCGTGTAAATAAATATTTATTACCATACTAGCTTAAAAACGAATCCACAAGGAATCCATTTCCATTGTTAGTTAAAAAGCAATCATTTCATCAAAGCGTTGACATTAATTTGTTTTTAATAAAAATGTAAATTAGCATGGAAAGTAAGTTGAAAGTAATATTAACATGATTAGACTGTGTAGTCATAATTTCTATCATATGTATATTTCGAAAATTTAAAACTGTTGTGTGATTAAAAGATGTGAATTTTTTTAAAACATCAAATTACATTGATATAATTATGATAACATTCAAAAAGCCATCTCCAAAAACGAAAAATTAAATTTTAGATTCAACAATATAATCTCAATATTTTCGATAACAAAACATTACACAACATTTATAACTACGATACGTAAAGCCAATTTTAAATTAAAAGATTTTGTTCAATCAGTAGGACCTCTTATAAAAGCCGAAATGAATCTACTACAAATTTATGAAGTTTGATAAAAATATATTTGTTTTTATGACATTTGTAATTTAAAATTATTTATTAAAATAAAATAAATATTTAAAGTATTTCGTGAAACTGGCAATTATAGTGTCTGCTCAAACACAAGATTCAAAAGCAAATAAAGCTCAAATAACCATTTCACATATTTAGAAGACTCATTAAACCAATTGATTTAAGTAAATAAATTTATGCAAACAAATGATAATAGAATTTCAAAGTTTTTCTTTTAAGTACTCACTATTGATTTTCTATTTAAAAAATATATCAATCGAAAGAAAAAAAGAAATGAAATATATTTAATCGAAAAAAACCCGTTGTAATAACTCAAAAAACTAACTAAAAATCAAGAATTTTGTGATTGCTCTTTAAATTATTTCTGAACTTAAAATCAATAAATTTAATTTCAGCTTAAAACTTGTTTATATTTCTGCTTTAAAACAATATTGCATTCAATAATGTTGTTCAAAAGAAAAAAAAATATGAAAATTATTTACAAAATCTTTCACAGTCAAGGTTCTCCTAAAATTCTTAAGAGCTATTCAAATCTTCTACTGATCTTAGGAAAAGAGCTCAACCGAAGGCCTGCAAAATTCATTCTAAGTCATTTAATTTAACATAACATAAATGGGCCATAGGAACGAAAAAATCTTCCATCCAACACATAAATTGTAACTAGCACTTAACAATAAAAACATTCATGCAGGTTTCCAATGAGTTAAAATATTACTTTGAGTACATTTACTTCCAAACGATTTCTTCATATAAATTTAGAAATATAAATCAGGGATACTTCTATATAAACCATAATTTTATTTGTAATATGTCTTTTTGATAAGGAAAAAGAACTGGTAATGGTTTATGGCGGCAAATGCTAAAATTTTTAACGTATCCATGATTAATAAATAAGACATCGTCAGTTGACTATGTGATAAGTGAATGCTAAATTACATTCAGAGAGAAGAATGTAATTTACAATTCATACAAGAACCAATAAAAAATATTCATTTTAAAAATGAAAATTAATTAGAATAACTAAAATAACTAAAACAACAGAAAGTAGGCTGATTAAATGTGATGAAATTTTATTAACTTATAAATAGAAATGAAAAATATGAATCAAGTTTTATAAGTTTTATAAACTTATTTGCTAAAAAATATATTTTATCAATAAGAAAAAGTTTTTAAAAGACGAATTAAATTATTATAAAAAATTCCAATTTTAGATAATTGTTTCAAAATTAATTTTTCAAAATGGCTTTTTGGCATAAATTTAATTAATACAGTAAATATTGAAAGAGCGAAAAAATAACTCGTAAAAATCCATCATAGTGAGTGTACTCTGTATATGAATGTAATCATTCGAATAGAATGTCATGTTTATTCCAAGATGCATTAATCGTTTAGTACTTAAACAAATGCATCATAACAAAACTCCAAACCAGCGCTGTCCAACTTATCATAGCCCGCGGGCCATATTTTTTTCATCAAACATTTCGAGGGCCAAGAAGGTTGATAAATAAAAAGTCAGTTTATGTTAATTAAAAATATATTTTATTTATACTTAAAAGAAAACTTTAAAATATTCGTAATATAATAATATGAGAACATTGGGGCCGTAATTGTTTAGCAACAATATCTTTTATGTCCACTATCAATATTTGTTGTGGCAAGTCTAATTATATCTTCAAGAGTGGAATCTTTCAAACTGTTTATATATTTTGACTTTATATATTTCATATCGGAGTATGCACGCTCGCAGATATATGTACTTCCAAACATTGATACAATTTGAAGTCCAAAATCTCTCAATTTTGGATATTTCTCTTTATCTAAAAATTTTAATATTTCTATTCCAGTTACTACACGAGATGTAAAAAATGGGTCGGCCTGCAGGTCGCATAATTCTATTTGATATTCAAGATCAACGGAGTTGATATCAATATTAATTGGATGACAAAATAAATCAATAGACGATTTAAGATCATCAAATTGAGAAAATCTTTCATTGAAATCTGTAATTAGCATATCCAATTTTGGTAGAAATATTTTAAAATTCGATTCTATATTACATTCTTTCGTTTCTTCATAGATCGCTTTGCATGATTCAAAATGAAATAAATTATTTTGCTCCAAATTAAACCTTAACATTTTAATTTGTTTCTAAATTCAGTAACATATTTATAAAGGCAACATACATTTTGATCTTGTCCTTGCAAGGATTTATTCAAAATATTCAAATAATTTGTAATGTCCGTTAGGAAAGCAAGTGAATAAATAAAATTTTTATCAACTAAATTTGCTGTCCAATTTTCATCGACGGCAATTTCTGTGAGAAAAAGATGAACTTCTTTTCGAAGTGTAAAGACTCTCTCCTCAAGCACTTTCCAACACTTAACTAACGAAGGTTACTATGTAAAAGCAGATCTTCATACTCAGTTTTCAATTCATCCTAAAATGTTTTAAATTTTCGGTGTGTAAGAGAACGATTTCCACCGCGAATTAAATTAGTAAAGAAATAGAAATTAAAGAATGATTAGAAAACTTTCAATACTAAGCTTCATTCCCAATCTTATGCAAGAAATTAAAAATATTTTTAATAAATAAGGCTTAATTAAGTCTAGAAAATTTAATTTAAAAAAATTTAGTAGTACGACTTAAAGAAAAATAATTTGGTATTAAAAAATTCAATCAAATCTAATACTATTCTTGTAATTTTTTCTTTAAAAAAGCTTAGCATCAAGCAATTATTGATCGACTTTTCCAATTGTTGTTTAGGACTCATACCATAACCTTCATAGTTTTCAAGGTTTTTTAAACTAGTTCTTTAGTATGATTCAGTCTAGTATTCTTTACATTTGAATAATGATATATTCTGTTTATGATTAATTTTACTATTTTGAAAATTTAATTTTTTGGATTTAGCGCAAAAATATCGTTTTGCGACATTTGCATTTTGAGTTCTTAAAAATATTCTATCAAAGAAATTAAAGATGCATTTCTTCTGTTGAAAATTTGTAATGGTTTTGTAATCTAATAACACTTGTAATTTTTGCTTTTTGACACAATGTATATACAAGGTATATTCATTTTTCAGAATCACCATTATGATAATATATATGACCATTAATTAAATCTACACATAAGCGAATAGAAGAATGTAGAAATAAGATTTATTAATTAAATATAAAGATACGAAAAAGTTTGTAATATTTCATTTGTGTTCTACATGTTTATATCTAATAGGGAATCTAATTGGTTAATGCAGTAAAATTACAAAGTTTATGCATTTACTACAAGAAATACTTTCCAACATTCATATACTTTGACATCGTTCACAATCAAGTCTTATTATCATGATAACATTATGTAAAATTATATATTCATATTCATAATATATATTTATATAATAGGTTACTTTAACCAATTTGGTACCAGTTTATTTTAGTCTTTAAAATATCAACTCAAATCAGATGACAAAAATTTTATAAACAAAGTATAAAATCTCCAAGAGAGACTATGAAATCTGTGTAATACATATTAAACTAAAATAAAAAAATTATTATTTGTGCGTATTTTTGATGCCCATTTGAAAATATTCTGTAAGATATACAATTATTTCTAACTATTCCCATTTGGGAACACTGAGTATAAATTGGTTAATAAAGATAATTATTTTTCTTTTACAGTTATTTATTATAGTAAAAATGAAGTCTTATTTTTAAAATTTTTTTTATTGAAAGAAAATTTTAAATGGATGATTGATATTTAATAGAAACAACTACAGCTTCAACATTAAATATCATTCTAATTCTTTTAGTACTTTATTAAATGTATATTTCGACTGTGAAAGTCACACTGCAACTTATATTTTGAAAATTTTATAATCTAGTTAATAATCATTACATAAATAATAATAAATAATCACATAAATAATAATGAATAAACTAACAATTACATAGACCATAAATTTGGTAACACTATCAATGTTCCTGCTTTGAACAATGTGATTTTTGACAGATATATAAACGACAGGTCTAAAATACAAATATTATTATTAATATAATAAATTAAATAAAGTAAGAATAACGTTTCTTTAAAAAATGAAATAGTTCAAACTTTTGTCATAAATTATTGAAGAATTCAAAAATATTTTTAGCATCTATTAAGCATCTCCATTAAAAAATTATTTGATACAAAATATTTCTAATAACTATAGAAAATAGAAAAATTTTAAACAAATACAATCTCACCTATTTAACTTATCTAAATGAGGAAGTATAAGGACACATTTTTTATTTATTTCAATTTGAATATCAACGTCATTTAAATCCAAATTATCAACTCCAAATTCTTTTCGCCATAAAATATATTTAACAATTCTTTGATATGCAATAGAAGCAGATCCAAAAGCACGAATAAAGCGAGTTTGTGTTAAAAGGTCAACTTTCTAAAAATATAAATAAAAAGAAGATAATTATCATTAAAATCTTCTAACTTTTCACGTTTGATCGGTTTATCTTTACATTTTTCATTTATCTTCTTTTCTTTCTGACTATCGATCAATATTTTGTTTTTTATAGAAAGCAAAGCATTGATCTATAGTCTGACAGAATCGAAGATAAATAAAATTGGAAAAATAATAAATGTCTTAATCATTTAGACTCACGGCGTTTCTTTTTTTGTTAACTAAATTTTAAAGCTACTTTTGTTTTAAAGTCGAATTTTTAAAAAATATATACAAGTTAAAATTAAATGAAATAGATTATTTAAGTGCATTTATGCCTTATATAAAGTGCTATATGTTACTATACGATGAAGACAGCAAACAAGTTTAGTTGAAGTTTTTTTCCCAATTACGCATTTAAAAATAATGTTTTCTGTATTTCTGAACAATTTCTTCGGTATTTATTTTCAGGATACTGGTAGGCCCTAATTAGGAAGTAAAATGGATGAATCTAATAATGACAGTGACTATGTGTCTTATCTGGATAAAATATAGTTCAAATATAGAATCTGTAGACCTGAGTAGTGACGATGATCTATCTAACATTGATGATTCGAACGAAGAAGATGAAGCTGAACTCGACCAATGTAGAGTGTGGTATGAAGCCAATATGCAAAATATTTTTCGGTATTTCATTGATAAAGCTGTTTGGAACTCCTACATTATATACTCCAAAGTTTCTCTAAAGAAGATTGATTTGATAGAATACCGCACGCAGCTGGTGGTGAAACATATCGTGAAATATTTTAATCCAAATCTTCAAACCCTAAAAGGAAGACCAAGCTAGACTCCTAACCCACTCAGGCCTACATCTTGTCATTTTGCTAGCCAAATTCCCCCGAATGCGGTAAAAAAAAGAACCAATACAACAATGTGTTATTTCCTGCTCAGAGAGGAATGAAAATGGTAAAAGAATAAGAAAGGAAACCAGAATTTGGTGTAAACATTGTAAAGTTGGACTTTGATTAGAACCGTGCTTCGAAATATACCACACCAAGAGAAACTTTTGAATATAATGTATCAAGCTATTTTTTGAAATAAATTTACCAAAAAGAAATTAAATCAAATTTGAAAAAAAGTGGTCAGAGCCAAATAAAACATTTGAAATAAATTTTGATAAATTTCTATTTAAAAATATTTTTAAACAGTTACAAACAAAAAAATACATATTTTTAATTAAATTTGAAAAAATACGCGGTCAGGGGGTTAATAGATCTTTTAAACTATTGCTATTTAACCTTATTATATTCTGTAATATTTTTTATTTAAAAAAGAGCGTCTTTTTAAACTATTTTGTATATTATAGTGATTATTGTGAATTGTTTGATGTGCTTGAGTGCGTTATTGTTTATTTGTGATATCATTGTGATATCATTAAATATAACGTTATACTGAATCTTACTTACTGAATTACTTAGGTAAACTTAAAATCGTAATTGATTTTAATACAATTTTAATACAATTTTTAATACAATTTCAATACAACTAATTCGAATAAAGATGTTATTCAAAAAGACATTGAAATAAATAATTGATATATCTGCTCCAGTAGCCAATGTACCAACGAAAGAACGGACACTTGATCTGGCGATTGTTGATGATCTTGACCATCACCAGAGAGGTCATAGCTAAGAAAACGAAGGCTTGAAATCTTGAATTTGATTTTGGAAATAAAGTGAAAATTATTTAAATAATGATTTTAATTTGATTTAGTTACAATTAATTTAATTTTAATTTAATTAATTTAATAATATATTTTAAGTTCAATTATTAAATTGATAAAACTGGGAGTCAGAGACACAACACAATGTTAAATAGTGAAGTTTTATTGAATTCTATTAATTTAATAAAATGAAAACTAATAAAAAATAAATTAACAATTGTAATCTTGTAAAATTTCCAAAATGTAATAATTATTTGTAATCATTTTATAATTATTGCATTTTAGAAATTGTGCAAGTTAATAATCGATCATTTAATTTTATTTTTTTTTGATTTTAAATAAAAAGTATTTTTTCAATCCTTTTTTACGTGATTTTTTTCTTAGGCACACTTTCCTTTTTTATGCGATTTTATTTTCGCCGAAAATTCAAAAATTTCAGTTCAGTTCTTTATATTTTATGTTACATCAAGCATTATACAAAACTGGGGGAATTCTTTTATTTTGAAAAATATTTTTCTGTGTTATGTATGGTGTACATACATATTTCTACTTTAGTTTTCTACAAGATTTTAATGGAGTCGGATGTGCTTCTGTATGATATGTTATAATTCCAAAAGCATAATAAGTTAAAGTATGTAGTTCGTCTTAGTGTGTAATAATTTATTATTTGTAAAACTTTGATGTTATTTAATTAATTATATTCAATTAATTTTAATCAATTGGTAAATCAAATTCTTTGAAAATTAAAATTATTTAAATGGAAGTTAAAAAGTTATTTTTTACAGTTTTTGTTACCGAAATGACCAGCAAATTAGGAACCAAGCGCAAGGGAATTTCACTAAAGCTAAAAATCAAAGTTCTAAACAGCCTAGAACAAGGTTTAGTTCCTACAAGAGTTGGTCAGAAACTTGGCCTTAGTGAATCGACAATGCGTACAATAAAGAAGAATGAAAATTCTATCAGGCAGTCCGTAATATCTGGTAAAAAAGTAATTGCATCAACATCGTCGTATTGTAGAAATAATAGTGTAGAAAAAATGGAAAATCTCTTAGCAATATTGATTGAGGATCTCAATCAAAAAAGGATCCATGTTGACACAGCCACGATTACAGAAAAGGCCATTCATATTTATAATAAAATTTTACACAAAGAACCATCAACTTCGCCATCTACACAATAGAGAATAAAATGAATTTTCGGCCAGCGGAGGGTGGTTTTCTAAATTTCTAAGCCGACATGGATTTCATAATTTGAAAACCAAAGGAGAAATTGCATCTGCTGACGTAAACGTTGCAGAAGATTATCTTCCAAAACTGACAAAAAACATTTAAAATAAAGAATGTAAAACGGATTTAAGTTTATTTACTAAAATGAACATATTATATTCACAAGAGATTTTATCTTTGGCACCAATCTACTCAATTTACATATGAGTAGTGAATTATTTTGTGTGTCTTTCGATGGAACCAATCCATCGCGTAAAAAAGGATTGGCTGTATACACCAATCCCTCGCATAACGAATTAATTCGCTCCCAAAAAATTGAACGTAAATCGAAATTTCGTTAAGCCAGGGATTGGTGTATATCCCATACAACACAAATTGTTTAAATAATAAGGAAATTTAATTTATACAAAATATTAATACCTCACTTATGTTATTCAAGTATACATAATTCGTTTGTTTTATTTTGTATTGTTTCTGTATATTCGTACGGTGTGATTTCCCTAATTAAATAAAAATCAAAAATTCGTAAATCGAATTTTTTTTCGTAAATAAATTCTGAAATTTTTTCTAAATTACGTTACAGTTCAGGTGCACAACCATTTTGGCCAAGGGCCAAATTGTATTTTTTAGAGTAGTTGAAGGCCGAAGACAATATGATGTACAGCGTTAGTTGTCTAATTCTAATGCTGATCTAATGAGATGGCTGTAACTGGATTCTCTTAAAGATTTTATCAATGTTTGGTTGTAATTCAGTTGTTGCAATCTTCAAAATAGAGTTGAGGTTGCAATCAGTGAGGTTTGATCTCAGCTTATTTTTATTGAGGTTCAAGATTGAGAATTTTTGCTTACATATGCAGTTACTTCCAAACTGTGAAAAGCCATGCCCTTAATTTTGCCATATTTGTCTGGACAAAGATTCCTAAAAAATGCCAAAACGCAATTTTCTTTAAAAGTTATTTTCAGTTCAGCTGAACTCTGAAGATTGATGACATCCAACTGAAACTCATCAGGAACAAATTCTATCGTACAGTGAAAAGGATTCTGCATGAAATTGTATAAATGTTTTCTCTGATGTCTTGAAAGTGTTTTTTGAATTCCTGAATCAAAGTTCCACAGGCTTCATGACATCCTGAAAAGTCACACTGATACTGCATCTCGAAAAGTAAGCAAGTCTCAAAATGGAAAAGATTACCAGACTGCAGATGTGACTGAAAGAGTTGCAGTTTTAATAGAAAAGCTTGCAGCTCTTGAAACATGTCAAAGATAAAGTGATCTTTACATTGAAGACGTTGATTTAGAGTATTTAAATGGCCAGTGATGTCTGTAAGAAAGGCTAAGTTATACAGCCATATTTTATCGTCAAACACAGATGTGTCATGACTCTTTGCATTTAAAAATTCGCTAATCTCTGAACACAATTCGTACAAACTTTTTCAAAACTTTTCCTCTGCTCAACCAGCGGACATCTGTAATGTAAGGAACGTCTGGAAAATCAGATTCAATCTCTTGTAAAAAGGATCTGAATTCCCGATGATTCAGACCTTTGTAGCGGATGAAGTTAACTGCAGTGAAAACATATTTCATGACACGATCACATAGGGGTCCTTGGTGAATAATAAAATGATACAAAGTATAAAGTGATGATTTCTTTGTAGCAGAATTTACCATTTAAAACAATAAAATTATAATTTAAGCCTTTTGCTGCGAATGATGTATTTAATGAAAATATTTTCGACTATAAGATAGTCTTTGTCAATTTCGTACAAACTAACAACATTACCACTAGGACCAATTTTGTTCAAATATAATTTCAATTGTGCAGCAAATCCAGTTCGTCGGTCTACCATTGCAGGAGATCCATTTGTTACATTACATAACTTTGACCATTCAA
Source organism: Schmidtea polychroa (assembly GCA_959609185.1). NCBI lineage: Eukaryota > Metazoa > Platyhelminthes > Tricladida > Dugesiidae > Schmidtea > Schmidtea polychroa. The sequence goes on from CAUHTR010007791.1 coordinate 97,539, forward strand.
AATTAAATCCATCAAGAAGTGACTTCATTCAATTGAATATATCCAGATTTGTATGTCCATTTAATGAAGCTAATGTAATGAAGCTAGTCCTACCTCAAAATTACAATTTACAGCTCGTACATAAACTAAGACCTGCGCTGTGTCAACAGTGTCTGTGCTCTCGTCCAATGTTACTGAAAAATACGTGCAGACGGCCAACCTATCACGTAGCTGCTCATTTGCGTCTTTCGCAAGGTCCTCCACTCGGCGTTGAATTGTCATCCTCGACAATGGGACTTTGTTAAAAAGGTTTGATTTTCCGGACAAATTTCTACGCAAATGCTTTGGATACATTCTTTAA
>CAUHTR010007791.1:97978-120478 GCA_959609185.1 Schmidtea polychroa
GGTAAAAAATCTATAAAATACTGAAATGTCCACTCGCCATTGAACTGACGATTCTCTTCATCAACCTTACGCTTTTTGGTTCCGATTTTCGACAGCTTTGCTGTAGTCACGTTAATTTAGAACCTAAATTTTAGATATTATCAATATAAAATTTTATTATGTTATTTAACTTGCCACGAGGGCCGCGAGTCTACTGATATTTTCTGATTCATAGTCAAGAATTTTTAATAAATAAATAAATAAATAAATAAATAAATAAATAAATATATATATATATATATATATATATATATATATATATATATATATATATATATATATATATATATATATATATATATATATATATATATGTGTGTGTGTGTGTGTGTGTGTAATATGTAACAGTAATATTTAAAAAGTTGTAGTAATAATCAAGTTATATGAATTACACTAGTGAAACAATGAAATAATTGTATTAGAAACACATTTCCTACATTTATCGATTGTACTCATTCGTCTTTTCCTACACTAAAACATGAGAAAAAATTCACTTGTTGACAGTAGCTATTAAAAATTAAAACTAATAGCATAATTTAGATTTCAAATTAAAACTTTTAATAATTTTATAAAAGAATTTGAAATTCCATTGTTTTTAACTCAACAAACTTATGGTTTTATAAGCTACTTAATTCTATAAAACAGGGCAAGGCAGTAGAGCGACGCGGCCCATATGGGAGTATTTTCATTTTGACCATTATATGTAAAAAATTTATAGGTGATTTAGAGAAACTAAGGAAATTTGAAGATTTAATCTACCATTATATATATTTTGAATTATCAGATTATTAAAAGAAATGGATACGGATTGAAAGATATGATGATTTACATATATTGACAATAAATAAACCTCATATTAATTTGTATCAAATGCATCATTCTAATTAATTTAACTATTTAACAAAAGTAATCATATTAACAAAATTTATGTAATTGAATAAAATTGGCTTTTCAAAAGTCGTGGCTAAAGAATTTTGCGTTGTACAGGTCTCAAAGGAAAAATTAAATTCAAAGAATTTTGTCTCTTGCTTAATACAGTATAAATTAAATAAAATTAGAATAAAGTTGAACAGCTACAAAAAGCATGTTATAATTGGGAAATCTAAGAGTTTTATTATTTTTACAAACCACATAACAGGCACGAATGCTTTTACAAGCCTAGAGTACAACATTCTAAGCAAATAACAAATAAAAAACATTAAAAAAGTCCGCCGTATGCCGATACGGCAATAATTATAAATATTAAAATGCAATCATGAATTAATCAATCTCGATTCATATTAATTGGGCCATATTACTTTAAAGTTGTAACTGATTTTATTATCGCATGATATTGTTACTAAAAAACAGATTTCATTGTTATAATATAATTAATGTTTTTTTTCTAGAGAAAAATTCTATAATAAACATCTAAGATTTAAACGTAAAAATTTACAATTATGGATAGACTTTTTCTAACTACCTTTCTTTGGTAATGCAACTATTAATTTCAATAAAAACTTAATTTTGAAAAACAATTAACGTAAATCCTCGTGTATAGGTCGCACCTGTATAGCTGATTATGAAACATAAAAGTATCGTCCATAAAGTATCATCCATAAGTCCCCATAGTGTAAAGGTCGCATTCCTACTTTAGGCTTAAAAATTTGTGATATTTTTATTCACCATGTATAAGTAGCACCCCCCTCTTTTCTGTTTTAAAATCAGCTATACATGTATTACTTAAACAAGAAGATTTACGGTATGATAGCAATTTTTAATACCTAGCTATTTTATGTTCAAAATGAAAGCTTAAAATGTATGTTAACTTCATTTAAAATTAAATTTATATTTCGTGAAAATCGTCAAAAAGTTCAAGTACAATTTAATAAATTATTCATAATCTTTTGAAAAACCGACTAGGAGTTATTTAATTTTCAAAAATCAACTGTTAAATATTAATATTTAGAAATTTGTCACACAGACTTACGTATCCGCAATAGATCAGTAAATAATCTTTATGTATATAGATAGTATTTTATGCCGCCACTCAAGTAGACATATTTTAATTCAACTAATGCCTTTGATGAGTTTATGTATTTTTTCATTTTTCTCTATTTATTCATTAATAAAATAATATGCAAAAATGTTTTTCTTTTTAATTTCTAATCCTAAGTTTGGAAATATTAAAAAACGCCTTATTGATAATCATGAGAGTGGCTAAACAAAATTAATTTAAAATACCATTTGAGCCATAAAGCTTTAAAATTTATGATACTTCCATGTAGAATTATTTCTCATAAGATATAATACAAATGTGTGTATTATATATTAATCTGATGCTCAAATTTTATAAATTCAGTACATTCATTTCAATGATAATGAATGATAATAATATATTGAATTAAATATTACAATGAATATTTGCATACTTATTCACTATATCGCAGAAATTTACGCCGCCACAAAAATGATAAATCTATAATGAAGAACGAACTGACGACTACGATTATTTAGCAAAGTATTACAATATTTAAAATATCAATAAAATCTAATAGATACGTCAGTGGTGACCAACCTTTAACCTGGCTTAAGCGAATTAAATGTTTAAAATTTTTTGAGGAGCAACATAATCTCAATACACAATTCTTTATGTATGTATGTGAATGAGTGATTATGGAATAACGCTTAATTAAAATTACCAAATGGCAAATCTTATTATAACTTTTAATTTTGATCAACCGCATAGCATTTTTATTTTAATGTTATCTGAAAAATCAACTTTCCTCTATCAAATGACGCATAATTTGTTCCATTTATCCCATAAATTCTTTTTATCATCATAGTTATTGAATTAAAATAAATGTATTACAATATTGAATCTTTTTTTTGAACATATAAAATCTTTGGAAAGTTATGAATTTTGATTGATAACATAATTCCATCATTTTTGACAGGTTATAGCCAATGACGAACTAGAGCTGGGCAAGCGGGCTTTTTCCCAGGCGCACAATTTCTGGGGCGCCAAAATGACTATATAAATTTTATTTTACAAAAGTTTTAGTTAAAAAAAATTTAGTAACAAATTTGTCATTAAACAATTTTTGTAATTAAATAACGTGGTTTAATTTTTTTTTAAATGGAAATCTTAATTTGAGTATTGATTAAAAAATTAATTAATTATAAAATTTAATAGAAACAATGCCAAAACGTAAAAACAGTAAAAATTTCAATACTAACAACCATAATGATAATAATACTTATAATACCGATCATCCCAATGATAGGGAAAGTAATATTAATATTAGTAATAATGACAACGACACTAACCCTAGTATTACATATTGATGAAATTCGTGAGAATTTTAATCCCTATAGTCCCTCTGGTCATAATAATAATACCCCAAACTGTTACTGACACTAATAAAAATTACAATAATAATATTATTTGTAAATCCGAATCCAACTATGATAATAAAAGTAAAACTAATGATAGTAATGACAATTGAGGTGGCCTGGGCCGGATTAAGTTTTTGTAGGCCCGTTTCACAAGTAAATTGCTGCCTTACACAAAACATACCATATATTAAAAATATGAAATAATATGAATGTATTTTTTATCATAACTGTAACATACCGATATGCGCAGTATAATGTCAAAAATCTCCTACGCGACTTAATTGTTGAAAAAGAGTCGATAATATCCTGAAAGTCAAGGCTTAGAACGATTTCAGATTCAATGTCCATCAGTGTTAAGCTGCATAGTCTTTTCTGGCACATCGTTGATCTAACAGCACTTTTAATACGTTTGATATGAATGATGGGTCGTTTGAAACCGGCAAAGTAAGATAAATGCGCAGAGCAACATGCACATTTGGAAACCCGGTCTTCAGATTCAATTCATTCAATAATTTCAACATTTGCATCGGTGTTTTCTTTGTCGGCAATGATCGGATTTCTGTTAGAAATGTTCGCCACTGAATCCACTCATCACAGAGGCCACCAGTGATATCATCGGCGTACAAAATATAGCAAAGATTGTCAATTGCTTTATATGCTGCAATTCTACGGCTAAGATCGGTAACAATGGAATCAATTATAACATAATAGGTATCGATTTTGAACTTTTCCTCGCCCGTTAAAACGACAGGTGGTTCATTACTATCATCCGCTTTGCGTTTTGATTTACGTGCACGTTTTGAATTGATTTGCTTTTCAGAGCATAATTCTGAAGCGCTATCTCGATAAAAACCAAACATGTTCCTCTGAGATGCTAGAAATTTCAACAACGACTTCAGTAGTCCTACTGCAGTGCAAAGATCAGTTTTACCTGATTGCAGATCTCTACTCCAAGCAACCTAAAAAGTTTCCATTATCTGCCATGCCAAAGGATTTTGAAGATCCTTTAAGTGATAATCCACGTGATGAAAGAAACTTTATTGTTGAGACAACTCTACTTAAAACTTCTCTCTAATAGTGCTTCTGCTTATCAGCTTGCTCGCAAGCTGTTTTCTCCAAAATCTGAACTTTGGATAAACGAGTGGCATAAACGGTAAGAGCGTATCTGTGATCAGCTGATTGTGCATGCTGTTCAAATCTATTCATGGTGCTCCAGCTGTCAAATCCTGTAGTCACAAGAGATGACATACTATTTATCGAGAAAAGTTTACACACAAAGCAAAAAACACATTTTTTCTCCATTGTTATATTGAAAATCGTTAAGTTTTCTGTTATTATTGACATATTTTCTTAACGAATTAGCATATATGCCATCTCGATTTGCACAAGTTTTAGGCCCCACGTGCAGCCAATAATGTCTAGCATTGTTCAACAATATCAGCATATTATCTTCGGTTAAGTTTGATTCAGTCTGTACGAGTAGTTCTTCCGTATGACTACAATCTTTATTAACAACATTTTCTTGCTGTGATAAGTTAACGGCTACTAAATGATCTGGCGATAAGCTAGCTGCGGATTTTGTTCCTGCATGGCTCAGATTTGTTAATAAAACGTTCAATCGATCCAAGTTGCAACTGTGCTGCTTTTTCAAAATGACGTTTTTTTGGTGCTTCCATGCACCAGATTCAAACTTTTTTCATTTTAAAGGTTTGTAATATTTATTATTAAATTTCGTAAAACTTTAATACTATTTAACTTTAGTTTTAATTTTACATTAATCTTACAACTAGGACACCCGAACTTGAATTGACTCAATTTATACTACTGCACGATGTTATATACCGTATGCAGTATGACAAGTACCATGTCATACTGCTATGATGTGCAGATGCATGCAGCCAACATCTAACCGAACTATTTGTTATTTTTTGCGGAATCGAGCGCGTGCTAACTTGTCGACGTGAGAAATTTTCGCTTCGGATTATCCATATTTACGCAGCCATTGCGTTATCTATATCGGAACTTGATACAGTCAGCAGCTTTACTAGAGGTCGACTATCGGTACTGAAACTGAGACTGTGTGACTATATATTCCCATTCTTTTATAAGAGCTGTGCAGGATACAGGACCAAGACTCAGCAGTATAGAACTCTACCAGTATAATTTGAAACAGTTGGAATGTGACCATGTGAACGACTCTACATGGTCGGACTGGTCATCAGAGAATATTTTAATGCTCATAAACAAATCATAATGATCGAGCCTATAGAAATGCTAATAAGTACCAGTATTTGTTGATTATTTTGTCAATTGGTCAACTTCAAAGTTGGCTCCTTAAATTGCTAGATTTATTGGTAAGCCTGTTTCAATTGAAACGTGTGCAACATGGTTAATCCGGCACTGGAGGTGGCTAATAGTATTAAAACTAATAGTCTTATCGTGAATAATGACACTAAATTTAGTAAAAGTTGTCGAAACAAAATAATTATAGTAATGAATATGTAACAAATAATAGTAAGTAAATCTTAGTATGTAATATTTGCGAAATATTCTAGTAGTAATAAATATAATAATAATGGCAACAAGATTACTAATAATAACGGTAATAGTAATAATAAGAATAATAATTATAATACCAATTGTTTCGGTCGATCTGGTTGTTGTGTGTTTTTGTCGCGCCTGTGTGTGAATTTATTGTATGTTTAATTAAGTTCCTTCGCGTCTGTGCTCACATGGTTTTTTATTTGGTTCTATTGAATTTCGAATTCTTGCTTTATTATTTTGATTTTGAAAATGGTTCATATTTTGGATTTGTTTCGGGCTTTTTACATCTTTGTTTAACTGAAATAAAAGTTTTGAAAATTTCTTGTATTTTCGAATTTAATTTGATTAATATAAATTGTGGAACGTTTCGGATTTTGCTGCAGTTGATTACATTGGAATTTAATAGAAACAATAAATGACTCTTAGATGCTTGCATTTCAAATAGAAATCACCCATTCACCAAATCACGATCTAACAAATGTTTGCGTTCTTTGACTATCCTTATCAGTGACGGATCCATGATTTCAGCTGGAAGGAAGAGCAAAATTATTAATTATTGCAATTCATCGACCAATGTTAAAAGTCGACACGGAAAAATAGAAAAAATATTTTAAGATAATCAACAAATTTTTTATTAATTATAAACAATGTATATTACATAGAATATATTACAATACAATATTAATTCGTATTTGTCTCTTCATTAATACAGAAAGTATTTCATCCAGACTTATTTTGATGTCTTGATAAATATATAACAAAGCCAAGTGGTTTAACCTTTTTTCATCCATGGTATTTATAACGCAAATAATGGTGCCGAATACTGAGAAGTGGGGTGGTTTTCGCACGTAGCCGAGCACAACGATACATGTAACCGGGCCGGTTAGACCGCCATTCATCTATGTACTTTGTTGTGCCGAAAAGACCGATAGACTACTGGAATAGCTAGTACGAGCATAGTTGTACTGTCTTGGATTTGAAAAGATTTAACTAAAAATATACATTTTTTTTATTCTTATACAATTCTCATAACAAAACCAAAATAATGGTTTTATTAAAATATTTCATCCATAATTTATATTTGATAATTTACAATTTATTTTGGGGCGAGCCAAAAGCCCCCTATGTCACCCCCGAGCAACGTCGCTGATACTTGTACATTACAAGACATTTTAATGAGCTCTATCCCAAATTACAAAATCAAAAATAATTTGACACATAAAGTTATTTAAAAATGAATGTCCCATTCTGTTAACAAATAATACACAATACTTATTATTTTCTCGCTATGTCAATGTTTGTCGTTAGGATTCGTTTGTGGTAGGGATAGAATCTGTTAATAAGGAATTCAATAAAACATTTCATGAAATTCATGAAAATTCAGTATACTTTTCAGTATACTTTTGATAATAATGTGAAACAATGTGAATTAAACTAACGAATTTTAAAAATAAAACTTAATAATAAATTACTAAATCAGGTTTCACCAATTATTTTTTATGAATAAAATTTAATAAAATCTAAGGATTTATGGTGAAATAAGTACTAATAATTATTAATGCCACAATATAAAATAATAATTAATATATAAAAATGAAAATATTTTTATAATTCCGTGTAATCAAAATTTTAAGGTTTAATATTGATAATAAAGTAAACTCATTTTTTTTATTAATTTAGAATAGAACTTTATATGCATAACTGTAAATATTACTAAAGAAATTTTATGTTAATTTTTTAAAATATTTATATAATGGTTCTATTATTATTTAAGTAACTTAAAAATTTATATTAGAACCGAAATTTTATTAACTTGATAAATTAGAATATCTTACACTAATATCTTCTCTGGTTTTGTTTTCCTAAAAAATTTTAATATACTAGCAATATATTAATATTTTAAAAAATTCACTTGTAATAATAATTGTAAATTTTGAAATTCAAAATCATTTTCTGTTGCCATTATTCAATGACTATTGAAGGATCATCAAAATTAATTAGAATTTGTAAATGATTTCAAATGTAGAGCAATATGCCCAAAACACATAACTCTTTTTAAATTATGATCTAAGTTTCAACTAATTAAAACGAACTATTTGAAACAAAGCATATATAGTAACAATTTTGAAGTAATTAAAGATTATGCAAGTTTTGAAATCAGTTTAAATTTTATTATTTCCAAAAATTTTATTAAATATTAAAATAATACATTTTATATTTTATTGTAATTATGATTGAACAATTTTTACTTAATAATTTATTTATCAATTTTGGATTATATGTTACAGTTCTGTTTTGCATTTTAATTCTCATCAAACAAATTTTTTTTTCAATTAACCGTAATTTCCTTCATCAAAAATATTTTTGTAAGACCTCTCGAATATTTCATAGTTTTTTAATTGATTTTAAATATAAAATTTTAAATTCAATATGTTTCTAAGCAACATTTTTTAAAAACATTAACTTGGATGCGAAAGAAAGCATTAACAACATTGTCAATGTCAAATCAGGAAAGTATGCCAGACGAAATGACAAATTGTAGCAATGCCATAATTAGTTCAACAACTGACCAAAGAGCTTCGGGGGATACTGGAGATCATTGCAAGGAAAATAAAAGTTCTAATCAAGAAAGTAATAATCTGTTAAACAGTGATTCGAGTTTAGACGATGTAAATGGATCTGAGAATCAGTCAAGTTTAATGGGGCAAGTGGATTGGAATGGAACAATATGTGAAAGAAACATTGAATCAGTAACTCCTAGTCCTACCAGTAATGATTCACTAAATATGAACTGCGAGAATAAAACTAATTTAATTGTAAATTATTTACCACCAAATATGACACAAGAAGAAGTGCGAGCTCTATTCACAAGTATTGGCGAGGTCGAAAGCTGTAAGCTAGTTCGAGATAAAACAACCGGTGAAAGTTTGGGATATGCCTTCGTGAAATTTGTACGTCCTAATGACGCTGAGAAAGCAATTAAAACACTTAACGGTCTTAGATTACAAAATAAAACAATTAAAGTTTCTTTAGCTAGACCAAGTTCAGAATCAATTAAAGGTGCCAATTTATACATCTGTGGATTACCAAAGAAGATGACTCAAGTGGAATTGGAAGAACAGTTTTCTCAATGCGGAAAAATAATAACTGCTAGAATTTTGTATGATAATAAAACTGGTTTGTCTCGAGGTGTTGCATTTATAAGATTTGATCAGAGATGTGAAGCTGAGCTGGCAATCAAAAAACTAAATGGTCATATGCCAGATAATTCTAGTGAACCAATTACAGTAAAATTTGCTAATTCTCCCAGTACCACTACGCGTCAAGACAACCTAAGTTTAGCACTTTTAAAACAAGCTGCCCAGTTGCAGACAGCTGCAGTAAGTGCTGTTTCAACTCCTAATCGTTCAAATCTACTCAGTCCAATTCAACAGTTAGCCTCAATATCTCGATTAAAGTATCCCACATCTGGAATCGACCTACTTCCAGCCATGGCAACAGCAAATCCCTTATTCGCCCCAGCCGTTGCCGCGAGTACCGGAGCACTGACAGCAACTGGGTGGTGTATATTTGTTTACAATTTGTCACCGGAAACTGAAGAAGCTACTCTTTGGCAATTGTTTGGTCCTTTTGGAGCCGTTCAAACCGTAAAAATTGTAAGAGATTCAACAACAAATAAATGCAAAGGATTCGGTTTTGTTACAATGAGTAATTATGAAGAAGCACTATTGTCCATTCAATCTCTCAACGGATTCGCTTTAGGTAATCGTGTACTACAAGTGTCATTCAAATCAACACCCAACCCAAAAATGAAGACAAGTTCTACCTCACCAACATCCAGTCCAATACCAGCTAGTTGTTCTGAAAGTTTACTTACCGCCACTGCAGTTGTAGAGTAACCGATTGGAGAATCCTAAAATGACAAAAAAATTAATAAAAAAGAATGTGAACAAAAAAAATAATTTTAAAAATCCCATTCCAGACAAAGTCTCATTGATAATAAACTAATTTTTCAAATAATAATCCCTATGTTTGAGAGCTGAGGTACCTACTTTATAATAACTTTTTTTTGATAGATAATAGTTTGCAAACATATATTTATATATATCAACTCTTTCAGAAAAAAATTCATTTTCGAATTTGATTTAAATTCATCAAAGTTTAATTATCATTAATTTATATATAATGATAATATTTTTTTCAAAATTATCTATTATGTTGCAATAATTATTTGCATCTATAATTTGAAATTATTACTATTATTACTATTATTATTATTATTGATGTTATTATTAAATGATATAATTTTTACTTGAATTTCAATGATAATGAAAATATTGACAATGGTTGTGTATTAAATATCCATTTATTTATATTTGTCCCTTTTTTTCTAATTGTGTACTCGTTTTAGTTTGTGCCAATGCTCCCAATGTATTAATGTACTAGTGTCAAGCATCAAACTATTTATTTCTTTGGTTAAATATGATTGTAAATATATATTTTAATGAATTAACGCCCCGGCGTCAACTTATTGTACTTTACACAATGAATTTGTCTGTTCATTTCATAATACAATATGTTTGAAGTATTCTTTCATTGTATTAATTATTTATAAATTACAAATAAAACTCGTCTGAAATCTACATTTTTAATGTTTTGAATATTTGTTGATTTGATTATTTGAATTTGAATTATTCGTGAAAAATTCTCAATCAATTTAGTTCACAAGCATGGCCAACAGGTTCTAGCGGGTGGCCATGTTTAAAGTGAAAATTTTGCAAGCTGCACAGGATATTGAAATTTAAAAATATAAATAATTGAAAACTAAACCTTAATTATAAATTGTAATTTAATTTCAAGTTATAAAAATAATAAAAATTAAATCTAGTTGACATTTCTACCGGTAATTAAACAAAGTTCCTTTTCTGTTTACTTAGATCGGTTTTTCTTTAATCAATTAATTAAATTATTAATGATTTTCTGTTTTTGTAGGTTTTCTTGCATTTCGACTCTTTCTGAACATATTCTGATAAATTAAAAAATCGCCACCAAAATCGATAAAAATCAAAAATATAATGTTCCAGAATTAAAAAGAATTCGAGTTTGTTTTAATGCATCAATGCACACACACGCACACCAAAAACTAGGTATATGTACCTCTATATTTCGATCACAAGTCACTCTTTATGCCAAGAAAATTTTTGCACTTTAATTAAGTTTACAATTCGGAAAATAGTAAGCCATATTTGTTGTATATTGATATTTTGATATGATATATTATTTGATATATTATAGATATGATATTTTGATATGATAGATTAATTCATTATTGTTTTTGTTTTGTTTTTTTATTTAATCCTTTTGAGCAAAAGTGACAATGATCGCTCGTGTCTACAATAATACGCACGATCATCGCCAGCTCTGTATATAATTAATTTAACATTGTTGTTGGGTCCACAACCCACATCGATTATGTAGGTCTATGACCTAGTATATATTTTTAAATTGAAGTGTATTCTACTAAAGGTCCTACTGACTTCATGGTTCACGCCTCGGAGGTAGTAAGTTAATTGCTCCTGAAGTGGCCAACATAGTTTCCGCTGTGTTGGCTTAAATTATATTGAATAATCTGGTTCGACGTTGAAGTACCCTTTGCTGCAACGTTGACCGCACTCAACACTAAGGCCTATCGTAGTGAGTCCATTGTGGCCACGAAAATAGGAAAGTTTTAATTAATTCCACTATTTTCACAATGTAATAACACATTCAAACTTACATCCAAAATCCTATATTTTTACATCACACTAGGACTTAATAAACGGAGGAAAACTCCAGACTTAAAACGATCACAGTTCTACAACTAATTAACACTCAATGTAATCGATTATTTCTAACTAATGAATTATTATATAGTAGTAAGACTTCATATTTTGTATTCATACTCCCAATAAATTCTACATGAACTTCGGGTCATTAGATTGTCTCATATAGTTTCAATAATTAAATCAATAGCATGTTGTAACTTATCAAGTTTTCATAATTGATATCATATTAATAAATTATTTGTAATCTAAATTATAAACTCATATATACGTAGTAGATATCTGGTAGTATAAATGATATCTCCTCACAAATACCCATCTGATAGTCGAAAATAGGGTTCATGAGGATGATTTAGCTTATATATATATATATATATATATATATATATATATATATATATATATATATATATATATATATATATATATATATATATATATATATATATATATATATATATATATATATATATATATATATATATATATATATATATATATATATATATATGTGTGTGTGTATATTAAGTGATGATTTCTTGGTAGCAGCATTTATTATTTAAAACAATAAAGTGATAATTTAAGCCTTTTGCTGCGAATAATGTATTTAATGAAAAGATTTTCGACTATAAGATAGTCCTTGTCAATCTCCTGGAATTTTGCAATATACATCTCGATCTTTCTTTTATTTCCCTTTTCTTACTTCTCATTGGTTAAAAATATATTATAATGATATACTTTCTTTTTCTGAATTTTTTAAAAAAAATTTAAAAAAAATATGTACATTATATTTATAAAAGTGCAATTTGTATTAATTTAGAAAAAACCCCCTCAAAAAATAAATTAGTCGAAATCATGTTTATAACACGTGTTGGGCTGAAAATCGGGAAACTAATTTTATTAAAAAATTCAATTTTTTAAATTCATTTTGTATGTTTCAAAAAAACCTTTTCGAAGAAAAGAAACGGTAAAACTGTCGTAGAAGGAACTTAAATAACGATAAGAAAAACATAAGAAATTAACAAAATAAACTAAACTAAATAATAAATTAAATTAAATAAATCCGTCTTAATAATTAAAATTAAAAAGAAAAAATTAGGAACAAAACAGCAATAACTAAAAATTAAGGACAAACATTAAAACGATCGATAATTAACAATTACCTACTACTAAAATAAAATAATTAATTAAAAATCAAAAACTAACCAATAAAAACTCACAAATGTTATTTTGGAAATAAACACAAAAAATCCAATACAGTCAATTGATTTTAGGTTTAAAAGTTTTTATCAATAATGCTTCACATGTCACACGCTCAAAACAATTATCAAAGTTTTTGATAAGATTTTAAAATCCGACATTCCTAATTCTCTCATACATTATATTGGACACTCCCATCGGTCGACAATGTTCTTGCACTCGAGTACAGAGATTACGTGAAGTCTCTCCAATGTATGTGGCATTTCACCCATTACATGTGAATTGATAAACGAGATCCGAACACAATCCAACCGGCGTTTGAGATTTACTAACAAACATACTACGTACTTTGCACGATTTCGAAACAATTTTATAATTCAATTTTCCCAGCTGTTTACCTATTTTTATTTTGGAATCTTTATATCCTTCAGAATACGGCAATACAAGAATATTAGTTAAAAACAAATAATTTCGAATATTTTCCCGGGGAAACTATTTTGAGAGTATGCCGAACAATGAGACGAGTTCAAATATAATAAAAATAAAATTAATAGGGGTCCTTAGAAGGAAATAATTACAAAAATTTAGAATCAATTAAAACATTAATTAACTAATGGAAAACTCGAGCTAATGAAAAACCCGAGCCAATGGAAAACCCGAGCAGTGTAAGAAAACTCGAGTGATCAATTTAATTAGGTAGAGACAATTGAAAGGGAATGAGGAAAATTAAATTAACCGACGGGAAATAAAAATTTGGTAATGATGGGCTGTAGTAGTGGTGTTTGTATAGGTTATTGAACAGCTTTCAATTTAAGTCACAAGTAGTTGGAAGTCTCAGAAGTACTTGTTGTAAACCATATATGTTTTTTCCTTTATGACAAATTTATGTTTAAACCCTTATTGAGTTCAAACTAAATTTTGATTAAAACATTGTAAAATATATAATAATATAATTAATAACAAATCATTTTTTAAAATAATGTTTAGGGTAAGTTTTATTTGTTGTTTTGATCCTTTCTTTCATATAATTAAAATTTAGTTGTAATTGTTTTAATAATTATTTTATTAGAACGCATATTCAATTTTAAAATTAACTCAGAACTTTGTTAGTCCATCAATAACATTTTTGCAATAATGAAATATGACATAAATTTTTTCAATCTGGGACTTTCTAGTAATAATTAAATTTTCTAATTAAAATAAATTCGTAACATTACCTAGACGTTCAATTGCGTGAATATCAATTTGACGGAGTTCAATGGTTTATCAATTCTGTCAAAAGTAACCATGGAGGTATATTAGCAGATGAAATGGGTTTGGGTAAAACAATTCAGGTATAAATATTAAAATTAATCAATTCTATAAATCAATTAAATACGATTAGTTCTAATTTTTGTATTATTTTTTAAATGAATATTCTTCAGTTTTTTTAATTAATTAATAATTTAATGCAAATTTTTTATAATTAAGACAATTTGTGCGGTGTTAGCTTTCAAAAATATATTTGATTTAAAAAAATTTATCATTGTTTCTCCTCTGTCGGTTGTAAATAATTGGAAAAGTGAATTCAATAAGTATAATACGATTTGTTTAGTATTGTATTACAATAAAATTTAGGTTTACACCGAATTTGAAATATTTTGTTTATATGGGAAACAAATCTGAAAGAACAAATATAAGAAAATCACACGAATGGAATGCCGAAGAATTGATTATGATAACGACGTACGAGGTAAATTTGATAAATTGTTATTATCTGAAATTAATTTTTCGAATGTAATATCACAATTACTATGATATTTTTTATTAAATAATTTTTCATAGTTTCTAATTGGTATAAAATCCAAAACTGATTTAATCATGCATTTTAAATTTTCATATTAATAATTATTTTATAAATTATTTTATTCAATTCCATATTTATATGAAAAATATATTTGACATTTCATTGGAATTAACTGATTAAATTTTATTGATTATATCCAAACACCAGAAAAGATGCATAAACAATATTCTAAATTTTGTGCCTCTATAAAAAATTGATTTATTTGAATACATTTTTGGTAATTTGTATGAAAACGCATGTTTAATTGTCCATAAACTTTGACAAAGTGATGATGAACTGTGAAAATAAGTCTACATCGCCAAAGCAACAAAGATAAGCAAATTCGTGCAGATGGGACGGGAAAAGAGCACGACTAGTCCTGAATGTTGATATATTCCATGTTTTATCCTGTCGACTTGCACAAAAGCTGCCCAACCGTCCGATATGATGTGAGAACCTGGCAATATATGCTGATGTGTGTATGCCTTTAAAGTTGCTGCATTTCTGTTTGGGACTTCAGCCAGAAAACAATTTCCACCTTTACGTTTGATACCTCCGAACACCCAATGTCCTTCTCGTTAATGACCTCGACGGTATTTCGTATCATCGATTTCGACTACGATAGAATCGCCGTTAGCATCGAATTCCCCAATTTCCACTGCATTTGAATTAAGCCAGATTTCCGTATCACACATAAAGTTACACAAGTTGCTTTCTCCGTCACACCAGCTTCACGAGACATATAATAATAACTTGCCTCAGTGTTAGATGGTTGCGTGCGAAGAACAAGCCATCTCGTACAGACTTATTGAAGCCGCACCCATCACAAGCCCATCTACGCCCATCAATTCCCTGTGCATATCGGTTGAGTGTACATTGTTGTTGACAACGTCCGCAATTTATTGAGTTTTTGAGCCTTTGTGCGCACTATTTCAGAGCTGCAAAACTATCTGTCACCTGTTGTCCCAATGTAACCATTTTTATGTCCTGATCAGTTATTATACCGACGATAAAATACAGCATTATCAATTTTTTAAAAATGTATTCAGCGAAATCATTAAATTTTTTATTAACTTTTACTACATCATTGTTTAATTTGATAAAATTAATTAATTTATTTGTTGATTTTTTAATTGGATAATCAGTGTTTCTGATTCCACGTGTCCTGTAAAAACAATTAGGATAAACAACATTCAACGTATATTTGTTAACAAATTCGTATAATCTATAATTTACAAACTCCAAATATCGCAATAAAATGCCTATTCTGACTATTCAATAAATTTCGCTGTAACCACTTTGGGTCTGCTTTCTGCAACAATAATCTCCTCTTTTTACTCCTTTGACTTAACTTGATTCTTTTATTTCCCTTTCCCCTAATTCTATTTTCTGACTTTAATTCCACTGTCGATTTCATCGTACTTACCTGAGACAAAATGATGATTGTTTCTGAGTTTGAGCTACCTTATATATTTGAAATAATCGCATTGATTAATGGCGTTTCAACTATATCATCTCCCTTCACAAAGCTTTGGCTCGCGGTCTTTTCTATCTTTTCTCCTTCGAAAGAAAAAATTAATTGTCCCACTGCGTCTCTTGCGATAATCTTTTTTTCCCGTTTTCCCATAAAGGTTTTCAGAATCCACTTTGTTTACTTTTCTTTATGTTTACTTACTCGGTTAATTAATTAATTAACGATTTTCTGTTTTTGTATGTTTTCCGGCATTTCGGCCCTTTCTGAACATATTCTGATGAATCACCATGATCTTTCCCAGCATCTCATTTACATCTGACCCGTTTTTCAAATTTTAATTCGATGATTTTATGATTTTGAATATTCAATATACCTTTTTTAATTATATTTATTTATTAAATATTTAATTAAATTAATCAATAATTGAATTTATCTATTAATTATTTAATGAAAATTAATTAATTGATTAATTAAAGTTGTTTATAAATAATTAAATTTTATTTAATTATTAATTATTTAATTAAATTAATTTATGGTCAATTCAAGGTGAAAAAGATGAAAATATTACATGGAATAATAATATTTTAATTTTAAATTTCTGAATAAAAAATTTTAAATTTAATGTCGAAAACTCTAATCAATTCTACCTTACTATGCTAGAGTTGTTAAAGAAAATAAAGAGAAAAAACCGTAAATGCTAAGGACGAATTTCACTTTAAACGGTTATTATGAATACTAAAATGTTTATTTAGCTTTATAATTTACAAATTTGGAAAGATAAACTTAAGGAAATTAATGTAAAAATAATTTAAGTTAAAAATAGTTAAAACTTTAAATTGAAAAACAAAACTTTGGCGATTCATAATCTTAAAAGGAATAATTTGTCAGAAATTATGAGTCAAACAAAACATGTATTATAGATGTGCAAACGGGTGTAGAAATGTTGGAAAAAATAATAAAAATAAAATTTATACATTTCCTTTAGTAACTCTGATAAAATTTAATATTTAGTATTTATTACAAGATTTTATGGAGATAAATGACATAAACCTTGATGCATTTTTTATGGATGAAGGTCACAGAATAAAGAATCATGATTCAATTCTTTATAACAAAGTTTTAGAGGTAGTTTATAACGACAGAAAAATTGAATTATAAAATAATTAAATTAGATGCCAATTAAATTCAAATTTCTCTTAACTGGGACCCCAATACAAAACAATCTCGATGAATTGTATAACTTGCTTACTATCGTTGCCGGAAACAGCTATAATATTCTCGACAGCCGAGATCGTTTTAAGGAAAATTTAGCCGCCAAATTATCTGATTTATTAAATGATGGCAACTTAGATGGGATTTTAAAAACCGATTCAATTTTAAATAAATTGATTTTGAGAAGAACAAAAGCTGAACAGCTGCAATATTTGCCTGAAAAAATGGAAGCTGTTATTTTTCACGGAATGACCAATTTGCAGAAGACATTGTATAAGTCGATTCTGATGAAAGATGTCAATCTATTACAAGAACTCTCTAATGAAACTGATAATGAATCAAAAAGTTCGAGTAGAAACCTATCAAATATTTTGAATGCAAATTCGTAAATGCGTTCTACATCCTTATTTATTCAATGGTATCGAGAAAGAACCATTTGAATTGGGAGAACATCTCATTGATAATTCTATGAAGCTTCAAGTTATTGATAAATTACTTTTGTACTTAATGCCGTTGGGGCATAAGATTTTGTTGTTTTCTCAAATGACGAAAATGTTGGATATCATTCAAGATTATTGCTATTTAAGGAATTTTAATTATGAAAGATTGGATGGATCTGTGCGCTCTGAAGAACGGTTCGCTGCCATAAATAATTTCTCTGAAACTGAATCCACTAAATTGTTTCTTTTAAGTACTCGAGCTGGAGGACAAGGACTGAATCTAACAGCCGCTGATACTGTCATTTTTGTAGATAGTGATTTTAATCCTCAGGTTGATTTACAAGCGATGGCTAGAATTCATCGTCCAGGACAATATAGGCCATGTCGAATTATTCGATTAGTAACTCGTTATTCCGTTGAAGAAATCATTGTATCTCGAGCTCAAAGAAAACTGTCAATGACACGAGAGATATTGGGTCATGAAGAGAACACAATTACCAAAAAGAAATTAAATGTAAGTTTAACCAAGTTTTTAATATTAGAATTTATTTTAATATTAAAATAATTAATACAAACAATTGCGTATTAACCTAAATTATTGTTGGGGTTAGCGCAAAAACCAAAAATTCATATATAAAAGTAAAGCAAAACAAATAAAGGTAAAATCAATAAAATTAATTAAAATTTAATAAAAATCAAAAATCAATATCGGGTATGGTTGAACGCCAAATTGATAGACGAGTTCAGAAATTATAATAAAAATTTAATAAGGTGTTCACAGGGAAAGTTAATGCGAAAAAACAAATTAATTAAAATTAATTAATCGGTAATGGAAAACCCGAGCCAATGGGAAGCCCGAGCCCATGGGAAACCCGATTCGCAATGAGACCCGAGAAGTGAGATAAAAAGAGGAATATTTTTAGCCCTAATCAAGGGTAAAAAAATTAGAAACCCAAAAATATTGATTTAGGTAAATTTAGCGCAATTTTCTAGATAATTAGCCTCTTATGAAAAGTATAAAAAGAGAACAAGCCGCCATTTGGTCGAAGAGTGAAAAAAGAAAACAAAGAAGCACAATCCGGCGATTAATAATTTGAAGGAGAAATATAGTAAGACTCGAACCAGAAAAGGTGATCACCCCTTGGGTTTTTCTACCTTATCGAGTGGAAGTTATCAGAGAGAGAAAGGTGCAAATAGTGACAAATTGTAATTGTGATCAAGATTTAATAAAAATTATTCTGTGTTGAATTTGAGTTATTTGGCTGAATAAGAACACGAGGAGTCAGAGAGATAGCCGACTTTCAAATAAAAACCCAACACTATAATAAAATATACCGTGATTTCCTAAATATAGAAAAATCAAAATTTTGGCAAAAAATTATAAATTACTAACTGTTATTATGAATATTTCTGTTATTATTAACTGTTATTATTGAGCAAGGATGATGAGCCTAAATTTGTGTTAGTATTGCCGTACTCAGAAGGTTTTAAGGATTATAAAGTGAAAGCAGTTAGGGAATTTAAACTATAGGATAGTGTCAACTTCATGGAAAGTACGCAATATGTTTATTAATAAGTCAAAAACTCCGGTTGAATTGTGTTCCGATCTCGTTTATCAGTTTACATGTAATGGGTGTAATGCCACATACATTGGAGAGGCTTCCCGTCATCTCTGTATTCGAGCTCGAGAACATTGTAGACCGAAGGCTTTGACCCATATTGGTGAGCTCAATAAGGGCTGTAAGATTAAAACAGGTATGTCTGATTTTAAAATTTTATTAAAAAACTTTGATAATTATTGGGAACGTGTGATTTGTGAGGCGTTGTTGATAAAATCATTGAATCCGAAATTTATGTGCAGAATGCAGTAAATACTTGTGTGTTGAGTGTTTTTAAATAGGTTTTTTTATATTGTATGTATTGATTGTTGTATTAAATTAAATAATTAATAAAAAATTTTTAAATTATTAAATATTTTAAATGCTAAAATTTTAAAAAAATAATATATTAATTTAAGTATAATTTTTTAAAAATAATTAAATGTTTTTATAAAATAAAATTTTTTTTTATATAACTAATAATTTTGTTTAAAATCCTTAATTTAATTAGTTATTACATCCCACCTGATGATGACAGGAAAACTGTCGAAATATATCGTGAAAAGAATGTTTGATTGGCGCTATCTTATAATTAAATCATTGCCATGTATGTTCAATTGTTATTATTAAATTCCATTTCACTGTTGATCGAAAAATATTTACATTTGTGATGTTCTGTAGTAGTTATACATTTTCTGGGCAAGTTTCTGAATTTTACACTATATGGTTGTATTGTTACTGAATTAAGATATCATCTATTGGTCAATACAATGGTAAATACAATTTGTATTGTCGCTGATCTTAAAGGGAATTTTGGGTGATTTTAATACGCTGAATTCGAATCTAACAGTCATTTTCTTGATTGGCTCTATTTAATGAGAAAATCATGTTTTTATCCACAATATGTCGGCAAAAACTCAAAATTTGTTAAATCAGTTCATTAATTATACTAAAATTCCCAAATTTTACAGAATATACCCAAGTTTACATGGAACAAGATGAATGTATTATGAAGACACGAAACTTTATTTTCGTTCATTTTCGTTATCGTTTCATTGATTTTCGTCAAAAAATAATATAATATTAATAACTTATAAGATTTAGCAATATAAACAGAATTTATTAATTTAAAAACGACTAGGTATTTATTTCCTCACAGTCAATACATTTTGGAATATAAGAAAACATTTTCCTAAAATATCCATTACAGTCATTCGAAGTTATTAACAAAGAGCCGCTATTAATAAGTTCCATTAGTTGATTTTCATTTGTGGGACATTCTCTCTTAACATGTTCTTTTTCCCACTTACTAAACATATTTTAGATGGGATTTAAAAATAAGCGGCAAGAAATTGTTAAGTAAATCCGGATGATTGAATTAAACTATGAGTGACGCTAGATTTGTGAAATTTCACATTATCTATGATAAGGATTGCATCTCTTCTCTCATGAAGGGTGTTTATGAGATTTTGAACAAAGCTATAGAAATTTTCTGTATTGAATGGTTTATCTATATATCTAGTTTACTCATCGCACAACACACAGAAAAATTTCTAAATCGTATTGCTGGAATTTGCATAACAGCCGGTTCACCTACAAGAGATCTTCCACGCGTACATTAAATCCAACTTCATCAATGAAAATAAATTTTTCCTCGCCGACAAGAGACAAATAATTTAATAGTCTTAGTGCATATTCTCTGCGGGACGAAATCACATCTGCATCATTTCTTCGTACTGGAACACAATGTAATCGTTTCAGTGAATACTGGAATCCGTCTACATATCCTGTGAAGTGTCGATTTCGACACTGATATTGAAAATTCCGTCATCACTTTTTCAGATAGCGCTTTCAAAGGTTTCGTACAGTAAGTATCTATCCATTCTTTTATTGATTGAATGTGATTTTCTTTTAGCTTTTTTGGCCTTTTCCCACCCCTTTTCCAACTTCAATAACATTTTTCTTTTGATATTTAGCAATAATACTTCCAATTGTACTTTTAGGAACATCCATTATTGTGCTTTATAGCATTACCATTCGCTGTTTTTCGGCATCTGAAATCTTTAATCTCGTCATGGCTTGTTTATTAGCTTTCATTTTATATTTTCTGAATTAATATTTCGACGAAAATCAATGAAAATAAATTTTAGACAATTTTGCTGAGTCAGCTTAGTGGGTAAAGCAGGTACAAGCATACAAAATATACATAAATATATATAAATATTAGCACAAAAAATTTAATCCAATATTCTATATTTTTTAGTATTTTTGCGAATATTATATTAAAAATTATGAAATAAGATACCAATAAAAATATTTAATAACGATTCTACATGTTCAATATTCATTAAAATGCAAAATAGTTAAATTTATGTTTTTGTTCACTTTTAATTTGTTTTTTATCATTTATCTTCATTTAGATCAATGTTTTTTTCTATTTTACACTTTAAAAAGGGCAGCACAGAAAATTCAATATAAAAACCGATTTATTTATAGTCGTAATTTAAATGAAGATAAATGAAATTCTAAGTTAACTTTGAATAATAAAATTCCAATTAATTTGTTATTGGATAACTAGAAATTCAATAATAAATATTAATTGTGCTTTATTTAAAAATGAAGACTTGAGCTTGTATTTTGACAATATAATAATTAAAAATTTATAAAATTATTATATTTTGGTATAGATTAAAGAAATGGTTTGCTATGGCATAGATAAATTGTTTTCGGATAATAATGACAACGATGTTGTCCTATCAAATGAGTTTTTTACATCAATTCTTGGTGATACCGATTCAGATGGACATTGGAAACCAGTTATCAAAAATAACGATGTCACACTAAACAACGTCGAAAATATTAACGATGTTAATCATATTTATCTATTTGAAGGTCAGAATTATAAACCTAAATCATCGAAAAGTGATTTTAAAGCTCTTGATAATATATTGAAAGATTCAAAAGATAC
>CAUHTR010007791.1:122978-171601 GCA_959609185.1 Schmidtea polychroa
TGAGCTCCCTAGATCTTTTTGGGGTAGAATTCATTCTTTCAATGTCGTTACTGTGATATCCGTTTCTCTATAGGACTTTAGTTGTTATTTATTATTATTATTTTATTTTATTTATTAATATTATTATTATTATTATTATTATTATTATTATTATTATTATTATTATTATTATTATTATTATTATTATTATTATTATTATTATTATTATTATTATTATTATTATTATTATTATTATTATTATTATTATTATTATTATTATTATTATTATTATTATTATTATTATTATTATTATTAAAATTTCAATTAAAATTGCATTAAATTGTCGAGTGATTTTTATTTTAATTTACATTAAAAATGTGAGAATTGTGCCAAATGCGTATGAGCGGCATTCGTTGAAAGTTACGTAGAACCCAGATTGAATAACTTATTTCTAGTATTTTCCTTGATTCGGTCGTAAACGGTATATACGGCGGCTAGAATACTATCCTCATATCCAAACTATATTTCAATGGCACTCAGCCTGTTAAAATAATTCACCTTGATTTTTGATTGGTTGCTTTATCGAGAATGCCATTTTAATGGTAATATTATTGTAATGAAATTTGTGCATAATATAATATTATCAATAAATTTCATTGAATAGAAAGCTCTAATTATTTCTTGTCCCGAAATTTTTAACCTCTTAGAATAATTTATTTCCCATATAATATTAGAAACACTAATTGGAAAGCGACACAAATAATAAAATTTATTTATTAAGCAAAAATCTATCTTAATCCTTTCCACTAATTTTGGCAAAAATTCTTGCCAATTTTTCTTTGACTCAACATTCATTTTCGCCAGAATGTTTGCCATATTCTTAAGAACTGTTTCTACTACTCTCCACGGCAAGAAAACCAACCATTATTGAAAGAGCTTCCACATAGTTTCTTGAAATTCTATAAATTAAATATGAGTGGAAGAAACCAACACGGGAAAATTAATGTGAGTGGAAAGGGTTAAAAGAAATTTTAATTCTAGTAAAATATTTAAGCATATTAAGTTTTTAACTTTAAAACTTAAGTAATAAATAAATTTCTACACTTTCCAGACAATAGTGGGTCATGGGGTAGTGGAGGTTTGTTTTCAGCAATCGATCGAATTAATTCAAACATTTCCATTGAATACATGACAACCGGTGAAATGGATGATCTGAAACTCGGCGATTGCCATGTTTTACCATTGAAATTGAATATCCAGGTTCTCTACATTATTCCTAAAGTCATCCATTATACAGTTGTTATAGTTAGCCTTGTTGGTTGCCCAAACAAGAGATGATAATGGCCGCTTATCAGAGGTGAAAACTAAATATCTGGAAACGTGTTTTAAAAAAATCAGCAGTTTCGCAATTTCAAACAATGGTGAGTTTCGATTGAATATATTGCTTGAATATGGGAGGCTATTACAAGTTAAAGAAAACCATCCCAATATGGGTTCTCCAAAATTGTTGCTCTAACGTAGAAAATAATATCTCAAATTACTGAATATTTAAAGAAAAAATAATTGATAATTTTTTCATCAAGATGTTGGGTTTTATTAATTTGTGATGGTACTATCTGGCTCCACGTGTCCTTTTAATTGAAAATAACAAACTACCAAACGTATATTGAATCACAAAAAATATCTCTCAACACAAAATAATCAATCACTGAAGTTTTATGAGTTTGACAGATCCTCCGCTCGGTGTTGATGCTTTGTCAAAATCTTTATTAATATTCACCTCGTTATTATCCTTGATTCTTCTAATAATTTTCCCTTTGCCTATTCTCAAATTTCTTCTTAAAATCGCTATCTGGGGCTTAAATGCCAGCTTGTTATGATTTCATCCTTTCTTTTATACTCTTCCAAATCGGTATGATAAATGGTTATTGCCGAGTCAATCTCTCTCTTGGCATTCAGCTTCACATCCTTGCTTCGGCTGTCACCCGGAATGGTCCAACGAACAAAAATAATTAATAGCCAACTCGGGATTCTCTGCATGCATTATCTTATCTTAGTCTTCTCCCATTAATCACAGTGACAAGATAATAAGCCTAAAATTACCTTCTGTTTTCTTCTTGTTTACCCAACTCCCGGTTTCTTTCTTCTTGCTAATTAATTAATTAATCTATTTCAGTTTTTTTTTGTTTTTTCACTATTTTGCACTTTTTCGCACTCTTCCTGGCACTTTCTGAAAATTCCGTTATCACCATGTTATTCCTCGCTACTTGTTCCACCTATGACCAATTTCCCGGATTCCAATTCGAATATTTAATTCTTTTATCGATTTTTTCACAATTCATACTTTTATACATTTCCCATATAATGATACACTTTGTCACACCTTTGTTCTCTTTTTCTTTCTTTCCACTATCGATTCGATCCCTGGCCAAATTTTAACATCTCTCCTTCATTTAGTTTATTTTTAATTTTATTGTTTTTATAACCTCAACAAAGAAATAAATAATCAAATTTAAATTAAACCCAGAAATATAATTGAAATAAAAATCAATAATGGTTTAATTATCGATTAAACGGATGAATAGATTTCCTTTATATTTATTTCTTTTTAGATTATTATTGATCAATATATATATTGTCTTATGTTGATTAATAGTTTAAATTTGAAATTGAAAAGATCAATAATGACAAAGAGAAAACATTTTTCCAATAGATTAAGTTTAAAATCGTTTTTTCAAACAAAAAAGTAAGCTATTTCCGTAAACATTGACGTACAAATATTCTTAAACCCTTAACCATATTTCACAGTCCTTATGAGTTGGTTAGTTAATTGATTTTTATTACTAAATGTTATTAATAAAATTTAAAAAATATATTTAATTACCTAAACTATTTCAATATAAAATAATTATTACTAAAAAGTGGGTTATTAATTAATAAGTATTAATTACTGACTCCTCGCGTCCCTTTTACTCAGTTCTTCTCAACCACTGTGCCGCGAAAGATCAAAATTGTTAGAGTTTAGAGAGTAGCATTGTCATTTTTACGACCAAATATAAATGAAATTATCAAAAATTATCAAAAGTATTCTTATTATTAACTTGTAATTAATCCTTAATAATCGTTATTCTTTTAGTACATATTATTTTATTTCGCACTTTTAAAATTTTTATCATTAACTATTTTACGCAGGGTGTTATAGGTAAGTAAATAATTTTTAAACTTATCTTTTTCTTTGTGTGTCCTCAAAATTTTGAAATCGTTAAAAGTGTGCTGCAACAAAAAAAGGTTGAGAATTACTGCTTTTACTAATCAAATGACTAAGACCCAACATAGAACAAATTTATTAATTCTTAATTCCATTTAAAAATCGTCACAATATTTGCACTTTTCTTTATGAAACTTATCTGATTATGCGCGATCGCTTTGTCTGAAACGTTAAGTTGATTTGTAGTTATTTTCAAAGTTTGTTTTTTTCATTTCGCTGATCTCTGCTTGATTTTCTTTTACAATTCGCCTCAAATAATTCTTTTTCTTATTTTTCTCTTCGACCAACTTGCAATTCATCCCTTCGAATTTGTTTTATACTCTTTCTAGGACATTGATTTGACTGATACCGGACAATTATTTTCCAAATCCGATCCCAATTGTTATAATAGCAAATTAATTTGTCCCGACTCCCATATAGTTTGGCTCTTTACACAATTCAGGTTTTCTACAATGTTCTGGTTTCCATTACCGAGTTAATTAATTTTTATTAGTTCGTTATTTCGTTATAACGTTTCCAGGGTTCCCCCCATTAACTTTTTATAATTATTTTTGGGGTTCATTTTATGATTCGGTGTTCAACCATACCCTTTTCCCTCGATCAATAATAATTTTCTAATTTTTATAAATTTTAATTAATTTTGCACTTTTATTATTTTTGATATTTTTATTGATTTCATTAATTTTATTTTTGCTTAAACTCAACAATATACACTATATTGATAATCAATAAGACCATGTATTATAAAAAGAAATATTGTCAACAAAAGATATATCCGAAGAAAAAATTTCATAAAGTTCTCATGCTCTTAAAATTTCATTTAGATCTGAGATCTTATGTTCTGTGAATGATAAATTCTGATAGAGAATTTAGGCAAAAAGAAGAATGATGATATTCTGATTAATAAAATTGTAATAACTTTTTAATCATAAATAATATTGTCCAATCATCATAGTTCGTGATGATATATATATTTTTTCTACGTTTTGTTAATTTTGACATAATAATAAAGCATTAAAATTTTCTTCAAAATAGCTTCTATTCATTTAACAAGATTGGGATACAAAACTCCTCGTTTCAATTGGTACAGTATTGAAAAGTTAATTGACAAGTATTTTACAGAAAAGGGAATTGAAACTTTTATGTAAGTGATTGTTTGAATAATAGTTTTGTAGTGGTTTTAAATTAAATAGCTAAATCACAAAAAAATTCGTTTAAATATAAAAAAATGTGTATTATATATATAAAATATATTAAAATCACTTAATAAAAAGATTTGCCGAAAATTTGTTAATCAAGAATCATCGATATATTTACTGATTCATAGTCAATAGGGAAGAGTGCAGAAAACGTAGAATTATTTGTGAAAAGCGCTTCAATATGAAATTACGGATAATCAAGGACTTATTAATTGGCAAAATTCTGAAAAATGAACAATTGATAGAATTGGTTATGAAGATTAACATAATAAGAACAAACTTTCAAAAATGTTCAGAATTAATTTTTAATTGTTTAATTAATTAAGAAAAACGAAAAGCCGAAGTTGAGTAAATACAATGCAAAAGTCAACAAATGAAAAATCCTTTAGTATGACAATATGATTAATGGACAATTTAGACGTAATGGTGAGATTCAGGAAAGATCATAAGTAGATATTTAACTCAGATTCGAAAAAAATAGCAACATTTTTTCATTTTGTTTGACTCATATGGTGTACATTTAGAGTTTATTTGTTTGCCGCAACTTGAAGATATTTCAGTTAATAGGAGCTTCCAGCAACATTATGCTATGATAAATATCTTAGATTTAAGCTGGTTTCCAAGTTTATTCTTGAATGGATTGACTCCTTATCCCATTAAACTGTGCAGAAAGCTGGTACAAAATGATGAATTTAATATTCATAAATTGCATGAGCCATTAAGAAATTTTTTCGAGATTTCGCAATTTAATTTAGAAGAGTGGAAAAGAAGTTATGAACAATTATTAGATCAAAATAATAATTTTTCTCTGGATATCGATGCCGATTTGAACTGACCTTTATATAGCCGCACGAGCTTTTTTCATTGCATTCGGAAAACGGATAATGAAACATCGAAAGATTTCGAAAGGTGGCCTCCTGAATTGACTCTAAAAGTTTTAGAATGTCTTGATGAAGATTCGGCTTGTAAGGAATTGCTTGATGCTGCTGAAAAAACGTATTTGCAAAATGGTGAATCTACTGCGACCAATTTGGAAATTTAATCTGTGTCTACCATAAATCAGTAGAAAATACCAGTTACCACCTTAAATGAGGAAGCATGTGAAGTCTCAAGTTTTATTTATGAAACTGCTTCACCAGAAAAATATCCAAGTTGTTTAGCACAATGAATATTACGGTTTAAAATTATAACATTCATTTATTAATTATTATTTTTTCTTCAATTATTATTTATATAGAACTACCAGAAAGACTTATGGTAATATTCGAAGAAAAAAAACGCGTGTTATATTTGAGTGCGCATTTAATTTGAAAAAATGTATAGTATTTCAAATTTTGAATATTTGCGAGAAATTTGAATATAATTTTTTAATAAAGTTAAATAATAATGAAAAAAATTTGTCGATTAAACATAAAAAATATAAGTTAAAGTCAAGACTATGAGATGCAATTAATCTGAGATATAAGAGATATGAGTAAGTTATTAGTCATTGATAGTATTGATAGCACTGTTTCTCTTTGATGATTTAATAAGCTCAATTCGTAAATTAATTTATCACCGTTTCAGTGAAATATTGATTGGAAATAAGGTTGCCTTTGTGTTTAGTCAATAAAATTTACATAATTTAGTATTCATTGTTGATTACATTCAGAGCCGAATTTACTCTTGAGAGGCCCTTTTATTATTTTTTTAAAAAAATTTGAAAATATTGCTTTCGTGAAATTTTTACTTTAGAAAGATATTATATTACATATTACTTATATTACATAAATATAATAATCTGCAAATAATTAAAAGATGTAATAAGCCTTTTTTATAATAATAATACAAAATTTCGGGTCCCCACCAGTTAGGCCCTAGGTCTCAGCCTTGTCAGCCTAAGGGTAAATACAGGAATGGTTACAGTACATTAAAATTAGAATTATACGCGTGTGCCCCATTAGTAAGAAGATTACAAGAAATAAGAAACTGATTTTACTCAAATTTTCAACAATCCCGAGGAAATTCTACCAACTTCATTGCATTTTCACCATCGTGGCTATAGGTCCAAAATACCTTTTCATAGGAAAGTTTTGGGGTATGAAGTCATTAAATCTGTGACTTGCTCCTGCAAATCAATGGCACAACCAAAGAGTTTTCTCGAAAATGCATCTTCAGTTGTCAGAAAAGTTTATTATTTTCTCCTTTCTGATGTTTTCTTCTTGGTTACTTTACCAGTTGTATATAACAGTCGCGGTTGATTTTGATATTTGAAAAGGCCTTTCTCGTGTTCCATAAGATTGTGAACATCATAAATTTCTTAACAGATTTGCAAGTTCTCATCTGCAGTGATGGTTCCTCCTATGGCATCTTCCATTCTCATCTTCTGTTTTATGGGTTTCTTAATCGTGTCACCAAGTTTTTCAAAGATTTCCAAATTTTTTTGACAATTAGTTGCATGTCACATATGAGAGTCGTGAATACAATTTCTTTGTGCATATTTCATTCTACAAGCTATGCAACATACCTTTGGAGATGTCTCTTGTTCCAATACAACAGTCTGTCATGATGATTTTCTCCAGTATTTCTTTCTTCTCATTTCAAACTTCCACGTGTCTGCCTGTCTTTTTCAAATAAAAGCACTTGTGAATCCACCATTATCTAAACATATTTAAGCATAATCACATGCAATATCTATTTTATGAAGTAAATATTTGTTGTCTCTCCCAAGTACTTATTGAGCGCACCACGTAAATGGTAATTTATTATTTCACCGACCACTTCCAGTATTCAAATTCTAACCAGTTTTATGACATTCCCGATGGGGTTTAACAAAATAAAAATGTAATAATTGTATTCAGTTTGATTTTATAGAATATTATTCAATATAAATTTCAAATCAATATAGAAGTGTAAATTGATTTTTCTCGCCCTCTGGAATCGAATTGTTAAAATATTTTGATAGATAATTTGAATAAATCCATTTAATTTAAATTACTTTTAGATATTATTTTCGACGAAATCTAAAAAGAAATTCTTGCAATGTTATTACGCAAAGTTACATTATTTATAAGAAATCTTATTTAAAATTGAATTTAGAATTATCAGAGAAATATTTCAAATTGATTTTTAGTAATCTCGTTTTTTACTTTCACGAATCTGTCGATAAAGAAACGAAACGAATTCTCACTCGGCATATCGTTGCATATCCTTTTATTTATAATAATGACTGATAATTTATTTCAAATCCCAGCAATCTGGATGATTTCATTATTTTTTTTAACTATATGTGTACTTTTGACGGACAGGTAACAGAGAACCAAATGGATGGGAATATTACTCATTTCATGCTGGGCAACAAAATGGAGTCAATTGAAAAAGAGATATTTGATGAGAAAATTAACTTTGTGAAGGTTAATTGGATTTTGAAATGCATATATGAAAAGGAAATAATTCCAATTGGAGAATATATTATTTAAATGTGTCTTATTTATACATTTGTCCCAATTGATTACACTATAATTTGGGTTATTCGTAGGATTCGGAAATTATCGAGGAATATTTAGAAAATATCAAAAGATTTTCGTTAAGTCGCAAAATGGCAATTTTAAAAAGATTTGTCTTCTTGAAATTATTCCTATTTATATTCTTAATGATAACTTTCAAATGATTGTAATATTTATTTTTAAAACAAATTGGTAATAAAACTTGAAGAATTCAATAACGTGGAAGGTTGCTGATAATAAACATTACTACTTCGTGCTGTTTCCAACGTAACCCAGAATATAAGTTTCTAAACTTTTGAGTGAACTACGTTGGTGAGTCGTCAAATATAGGAATATTTGTGAAAAGTGATTGCGTCACAAGAAACTATAATCGTCAAGTATTCACAAGGGTCAGTTGAATGATAATTAGAAGCTTCATGTCCATCTTTATTTTCGACCCCCTCGGCTAAATAAATGTTAACGACAAAATTATGAAAATTATTAATGGAAATTTAACTACTTTATTAACCCAGATGCCAAAACTATTTTATTCAAAAAAAACATAAAATTAGTAAAATCTTATTTAAAGTAGTGTTGCGGGTACTACTCGGATGACCACCCTTAGTTCCCTTTTTAGCCTAGAGGATGATTGCCCACTTCGATTACACTCGTCCTTATTTTGTCATCCCCGAGCAGGACCCGTACATAACCTACACTCCAACATAGCACCCGTGAATCACTTCACGTTGGAACTGTGCTATGCCGGCGAGACGCCAGTAAGCAGGTGAGCCATCTCCTTCGGACTACTCCTTACTGAGGCCTCGACTTCCTACCCCTGACTGCCGATAGAAGGACTTACGTCAATTCATGCTGTTACCCCGTCGCGACGGTTCTAGCTGAGATTGCCAACTGACTAATGCTCCTCGTTTTCTGCGACTCTCAATGCTATTCACCAATTTCATATTAACTTCCTTAAGAGAAAGCAAAAACACATATATAGACGGAAATTTTTTATTGTTGAATTTGTCATACAAATATATCGAGAACTGATACAACAAAATTTACAAGAACAAGAAAAAACACAAGGATAGGGAATGATATCGGAAGATGTTCAGGTCTCTCTAGAGAATGAGGCCATTTTACGGGAAGCCCTCATTTCTCCCATCCCGAGTCGGCGAGTAACTCGTCCAGATCAAAGAACTCGGCGGCGTTTTCTTCCCATGTCACCCCGGCGGCGGAGATAACTCGCCCTGAGATTCCGGTTGATAGATCGACCACTGTTGGATTACTATTACTGTTGACTGGAGCGACGGTTGACGATGTACACTGCTTGACAGATGCCCGCTCTCGTTGTTTTCGTTTACGTTCGGCGCGTGACAGTTGCCGACGTTTAGGTTTTGAAGCTGCGGGCGTTTGCACGGTTGATGAGGACGAGGTGTTTGACTGGACCTTACTAGTCCCGGTGAATACAATATCTGGGCCTCTGGGAGAAAGCTCGGTCTCCACGCACTCACGGCAAGACTTCCTGAGTGGAGATGAAGACCTGACAGAGGTATCGTGGTGCGCTGGGAAAAGATTACTGGCTTCACTAATTGGGATCTTTGCGATTTTCCTAGTGGTTGCCGCTTGGACGTACAATTTATGCAGCGCCTCCGACTGCTCTTTTATTAAGCTTCTCTGCGCCCGACTTTCGGAAATTAGAGCATCACGACAGTGCTCGCTTCAATATAATTTCTTCTGAGCCTCTTTCATCTGAGTGGGACTGAACCATGTCCCCTCCAACTCGTCTATCTTTCTTTTATACTTTCCGATTTGGACCTGTAGGTCTTTGATGATTGAATTCTTGTCTGAACAAGAAAAGCAAGGCTTGAGAATGGTTTTGGAATTGGGTAACATCTTGGGTAGCTGTGAAGAAAAGATGGAAATAAAAATAAATTTAAGTCAAATTTGAACGTCATCGTCCGGTCACAATTGTACCTTATTGATCATGGATAGTCTCACCAAAAAAACGGGTTTATTAGCCGAAGAAATCCTTCTACACTATGGACCTGTGCTCACCTTGGGCCAGTATTTATAAGAAACATAAATCAGTCAAGCACGACTTTACACCAGGAAGGTAAGGTATTACCATTGATAAGGAAAATTACAGGTTAATGAATTGACGATTTAGTTAATTTACTTGAAAAATAGTAGATAGCATTGGACGAGAGTTCGAATTAAATTACAAAAACAAATAGTTTCGATGTGTAGATCTTACATACAAATAGGTCGATTAATTTTAAATTAATTATTTAAGATAAACAAGAGTTTGTCAATTACCCTTCAATTATTTATTTATGATAAAACGAGAATTTGTTAATTAATTTGCAATTATATATTTATGAGAAACAAGAATTTGCTAAAAATTAAATGAATAGATAAATTCAACCAAGTGAACCCAAAATGACTGTTTGGCTGCTGTCTATTATTTCCGATCGGTGGGAAATCTAGTGGCTGTCAGCGGTTTGATTTGGTAAATGAAAATTTCAGCTGACGCGTCAGGTCTGATTCTCTGCGATTGATAGTCAGTGTAAATCTACACACTGCGATTAGCCTCTGTAATGATTCTAAAACGTGTGACGCATGAAAATTTTCTCTCACATACTGATTCTTAATCATAATCACTGACTGGTGTTCTCAGTCTGGAATCTATATTATGTGCCTAAGCATACGTGCAGATGTGTTCTCTCTATGGAATGTAATACTGACTGACAAGCTGCGTACATACCCAAACTCTACTTCACACGATATTGGCATGCTATCTCTCATGGAAATTTTGGAAAAGTACGATTTTTTGCATCGCTATTGTTGGATATAATTTGCTTCGAGGACGGATTATGCAGCCGTTCAAATCCTATTTATCAACTCAACTCGTGGTCCTCCATCGCTGTCATCGTATACCAACCATTCCTGTCGATTTGGAAGTTTATTGCCTATCTCAACGCTGGATTTTCAACTCAACAAAATGCGGATATTCTATATTTAATATGTAAGAATTATCATGCTAAATTGCTTTTAGAAATACATTTTTCCTGATTAGATTTATTTGTATTTTACGTTTAAAAATTGTTTGAATCTATTTATTTTATATAATTCCATACAACTACATCTTTAAGAGAACCTATAGATGATGAAAATAGCAGTTACGAAAGTTCGTAGGCTGAAAATTGTAGGAATAAACTTCGAGTGAAAATCATGAACCCCGATAATATGTCACATATAGTACTACTAATGTTTGGACGGTTTTGACGAAAGACTTGCATAGATCTTTTGGATGATAGAGAAAATTTGAACTTGGTAAAAACGATGTTATGATACGATAGTGCGACACCCTCAATCACTGCGCGAATATACAAAAATTTCTCTTATTCATTTATTTATTCCTCTACACCACTTTTCTCGCATGATTTTTCTATAGAATTTAGTCGCACCTTCAGCGACGGACCCGTGAGGAAGCCCCCACATTACGGCCCGAATCAGCTGCGTGATTGAAAAACCCCATGTCCACCGGCTGAGCTCCCGAAGGCACCTCACACCATGACATGGAGTATCTCAACACCACGTTTCTCGAAAATTTGAATAGCATCAAATAATAATTCATAAAATCAAAAAATCATAAAAATCAATAATTCATAGTAAATCATTTATTGTTAAATAACTAAATCATTTAATTAAGCAAAGTATTTGAATCAAACGAAAAGAAAAACAAGTTCTTTAAATTAAAAGTATAATTAGTTCATACGCATAACTATTACTTAAAAGTTCAAAATATAAAATCAAAAAGTTCCTTACCGAGTGTTTAGTATGAGTATATAGGCTGAGTCGAAAAAGTACTGGGTCGAATTAATTAATGCTCGAATATGGTATAGATTCAGTTGAAGTTTCTTGATTCCTGGAATAGTCCTTGTAAGTTGCTGTGAGTTGGTTGTTTTTAGCTGTGAGTTGCTGTTTCTATTGCAGTTGTTGGATTAACGGTTAACGGTAAATTTAAAATACACTTACCTATTGCAGTTGTTGGATTAACGGTAATTATTATGATTTTAATGCCTGCTTATATATTAATTTTTTGTTTATGCGGACCAATCAAAATTGAGTACCGCTTAATTTTATTACTTTAATTTATTTTTCTTGTTTTTTGAGTTATTTCTTCCTATTTTCTTTATTTTTATTGTATTTTTATTTATTTTCTTTAATTTCCTTATTGTTTGCTACATTTTACGTTATTTTTCGTCATTCTATTGTCCTCTTTTAATTTTTCTTATTTTTATATTTTTTGTTTTAATTCTTATTTTCTAATTATTGTTTTTTCTTGTATCCTTTCTATTTTGTTCGTAAATTTGTTTATTTTATTTTTTTTTATTTTAATTAGTTATGTTTAACCTAATTTCTTAGATACCCTTCGACTCAGCCCAACAGTAGCTAAATAAAGTGTATACAAAATCAAGAATAAACAAAAAAGTTAACTGGTCAAGACTTGTAATTGTGATGTGCTAAACACATTCTTATTATAGATATCTCTAAATAACTAGCGTATGCAAAATAAAAAAATATATAAGGAGCGTTCTTTTAAAAGGAAGGTGGCAACATTTGGGTTAATTAAAGTAGGCACTGATTCTGACTATCTCAATTGATCAAAATTTTTAGAATGTTTTTAATCCGTAACTTTTGATGATAACCTAATTGTAAGAATCCCAAGTCTTGCTGTAATTCCAATTATATGCTTGCAGATGTGATTTTTTTGATAAGCTGTACAGGAACATCTTTCTTCTTTCCAATTTGTTTCACTAGCACCAGTACGAAACTCAGCACACCACATTGAGAAAAAAATTCTGTGATACTCATCAAAAGACTGGTGAACAATTTGTTGCTCCACAGTATTCTTTGATTTGTATTTTTGGGATCTGTGTTGTTGCTCTTCAATCCAACGGATCCATTATTTGGTAAAATTGGTTGGTCAGTTTCTTCAAGTCTTACTTGCAGACTTTCAAACACGAATTGAAAATCTTCTTGTCTTTCATTTGTGCACACTGAAATTCCAAATGGATGAAACACTTTATCCATGTCATGGTGCCGCAAATAAGGACAGGTAAATTGTTCCAAATTAGTTTGTAAGTGCTGTCTCATGAATGAACTTTGTTGTTGATAATTGCTGAAAGCACTTTTATTGATTAATTTTGATGAATAATTGTTTTAGATAAATTTTGTCTAAGAATAACAAACTAAAATACATTAAAGATGCTGGATAAAGGGATAATCCTAAAAATCGTAACAATTAAAATCTGTACTTTTAAAACAGGAATTTTACTGACTTTTGACAAAACAAAGTGTATTGACATTCGAAATGGAGTGTCAACAGAAATTTCAAGAAGAATTGCAAATTCAGAAATTGATATTGCAATATAATTTAGAGCAGTGCTTCTTTTCTGGGGCCCTGTGGCCACAGTTGGGGTAATTTCGAAATTAATGGATTTTTAAAATTTGATAAATCATAATTTTTCTCAACTATATACTTCGTATTTTATGTATATTGTGATAGAAACAATTTCTTAACACTGAAGATATAGTTCTAACCAAGATCTATAAGCGAAATTGAAATTTTTAAGTAATGGGATTGTAAAATAATTTGCTAATTAATTCAAAAACTGCGACAATTTGACTTTTAAACTCTATTGTTGGGGACATAGACCATAACATGATGAGAAGCACTGATTTAGAGCATACAAAAATTACATAACCTAGCTCAAGCCATATCAAGTAGAGATATAACAAACAATAATAACCCAACTATACATATATATATATTCTCAATAATTTATTGTTGCGGTGCAATTCCTCAATATCTGCCCTGACATCCATATTGGTGCACAAATCCACAATCCGTCGCCCACGAGCCGTAACCTTGTAAATATCTCCTCCACCTGTCCTAATCACTAATTTCACCATTGAAATCAATCTTCCATAATTTTGTGCCTAAGAACAAATCAATTCCCCAATAAATATATCAATTAATACATTATTGGAAATAGATAATTTCTCCATCAAGAGTCCTAATGATGAATTACCATTTGAGTCTTCACCATCCAGTCCTTCTGACTCGTGAATCATTAAATCAATAAGATCAAATTGATCCGCTTCAATGGCCACTTGCACGGCTGATTGATTTCTTCTGTTTTTCAGGTTGACAAATTTCATTCTATTGACAGAATTTAACAAATCCCTTGCAAACAGAATTTTATTCCCTTTGATCATAAATGTGAGTAAAGTTTCCCCAGTTTCCAGTTGTCCAGGTACCAATATTTCTGTTCTTATCAAGTGATTAAATAGCTCGTTGCCATTAGCATTTACAGCATCATAAAGAAGGCTTTCCAAAAGTGATTGCTGGAGGTCGGGATTGGATTTATCAAATAGCAATTGAATCAATTTATGCTCAGATTTGCATGATTGAAACATTTCTCTTGTGATATTTGATGATAGGAAATTGTCTGTCAAAATGTTGATTAATTTCACTGAATATTCGAACCAATGATTTGCAAGAGCCTTTTCAAGGTCATTTGAAGTGAAATTTGTCAATATCGGCTGATTGGACACGAGAGCAAGCATTAATCTGATAAATTGATTTATTATCAATAATTTATTGGTAAATTTCGATAAATATTACGTTTCACTTTCAATATTCGATGCCAACTGTAATGCAGTGGTTCCATTGGCTGATTTGACATTGACATCTGCGCCGTTTCCAATCAATATATTTGTGATATCGATTAACTTATTCAAGTTCTACAAATGATATTTATAAGCCAATCAAAGTATTTCATTACGTCATCATTCACATCCATTTGTGCCTCTATAAGCATCTCAAGCAATGGAGAATTTCCCAAATTGTTGACACTGTCGACTCGTGCTCCTGCATTAAGTAGTGAATTACATATATTCAGTTGGAGGCATTTCACCGCCAGATGCAGCAATGAATTGTTGTTTCCATCATGAGCATTTGAACTACTAACATCAAGTCTCTCAACAAAACACGGGAAAAGAGTCCGATGAAATTTCAATGACAAAGTTAACGCATTCTCAATGACTGTCAATGAAATGAATGATTGTGCAAATGGAATGGCTGGAATTAATGATTATTATTGTATTGTAAAATAATTGTTTTAATATTCTGAATAAAATATTAATCATGATTGAAGTGCAATGAAAAGTGATATATCTCAAGGTTTGACTGGGCTGGTAAAGAGCAAGGTTTAAGAAATCGTGAAATCAGTCAAATCCTCAACGCATGCGATTATAATGAATATTATATAAATGATCTCTGACACTAATGCGGCTGACGTCTGAACCTCTGGGCATGAAGACAATACGAGGTGTACAATAAGAGATGGAATTATCAAGGGATAATTAATTCTTTATGATCCTAAAACGTATGTTGGACCGTAACTAATATTCAGAATCATTCAATAAAACAAAAACTAAATCAGTAGGACGTTAAGTCAGTTCTAGCAACTGCAGAATTTCCCGATAGAGTTAAGCTCTAGACTTGATGGAATTCCCCTTGGGCAGAAATGTTCATATAAAATACATTTGCCATTAGAATGGTCAGTAAAATGTTGGATAATGCAAGATTGGTTAGGAAAATTTGCTTTCATGACAAAATTGAAAGCTTTTAACCAATTTCCTGATGAATTTGGCCCGGATTCTCAATTCACAAATTATTTGACATTGCAGTTGATATATGTAATGTAAATGAAATGTTTCCGTTGCGGCAGGCAAGATTCATAATATGAATGATTAACACAAATATGAGGTAGGTCAAATGCTGTCAGTTTATCAAATAAATATCTAATCAATAACTTATATATATTTCCCCTTGAATGTTGCCATGACAACTGAAAAAGATAAACAATTGACAAAAGAAAATTATAAAATAATATTCAAATAAACAAATAAATATCGATTTTCAATATAAATATTTTGCTGTTCAGATAATTTGATCTGGCTTTATTAATGGCAACCTCAATGCCAGCCGGAGCTTTAAGCATTTCTACTAATATGGGGTATATGTGAGCTGTTCCAAACTGCTTATTAGATAGAAAATAGCTCCCAAATTCACAACAGGGTTGGGTTGAATCCTCCCAAGGATATTGGGGAGGGGAACCTGTCGTGTTTTATCTTGCTATTTCAATTGCATTATCCCTAGATGTCCTCATGAAATTCAGCATTGATATCAAGTGAATGTATACATATTTATGCCTTGCAAGATTCAGGTGAGACTGATATATTGCTTTTGAATAATAAATTTATTTCTTGACACATTCAAGTTATGATCA
Organism: Schmidtea polychroa; assembly: GCA_959609185.1. Lineage (NCBI taxonomy): Eukaryota > Metazoa > Platyhelminthes > Tricladida > Dugesiidae > Schmidtea > Schmidtea polychroa. Next base: position 139,255 of record CAUHTR010007791.1, read on the forward strand.
GATCCAATTCTCCTTTGAACTTACTGATAAATTGAACATCAAAGGAATCTGTACGAATTTCTATTATAAAATCTTTTGATAAAATTTTTTTCTTTGATAGATTCCTATTTAATGGCCTGAACAGCAGCCTCAATTTCAGGAACTTGCTTAACAACAGGGGTAACTTCTGATACTTCTTTGAACATGTTGGGGAAAATTTGAAAAAGGCAAAGTGAAAAATCAGATATATAAACAAATACTCACCCCCCCCCCCCCCCGTTGCAAACTGCCCGATTTGGAAAAACCTTTATTAGTGTGACAAAAGGACAAATTCGGTTGTAATATATATATATATATATATATAAATCGTTCATCACCTTCTCTATCACCGCTAGCAACGCTGTGAGTATGTTCTTAATTTTCAGTATTTACTTAATCTCATTTCTTATTTAATTTAATTAATATTTATTCTAAATTGCAAATATTTATAAAACCTGCTTATATTGATAAGTTTATAAAATAATTATCAAAGTTTCACCAGCAAATACATCAAAGTGTAATTGATTATCATTAATGAGACATTTAATTAGCAATTTCAATTAAGCTTTGTTTTGGTTGTTTACGCTTTGAATAATTTAGTTTTAATAAACTCAAAATAAACTAATTTATTAATGGATAAATTACGATTGTTAACTTTGCAAATAGAGGAGAAATTCGACGTTGCACATTTATATAAAATAATAATCTCACCTTAACAGATCTCACAACATAAGCACCCCGGTTCACCAGTTCTGCACAAACATTGATCATCCCCCTAATCACTGCACAGTGCAGAACAGTCAATCCCATCTATATCTCGCATAATTATTCAATCAATAATCAATAAATCTCACGAATCCAGCTTTATCAATATCAATTGATCGATCTATCAAATATTCACAGCTGTCCTCCAATCCATTCGTAATTGCCTCATGCAATGGAGTTTGCGAATACTAAATAATGCCAATATATCAATATCAATATTGATTACTCTATTGATTTACTTTGTTTTGTGTATTGGTATCGATCTGGAATTTCTGCAATACTTTGATGCATTTCCTATGATGTAGCGAATGGGCCAAGCCCAATGCAGTCCCCATTGTCTACAAATATATTGATTTGATCTTTCCAATGAACACATACTTCATTATTTGTATTGATATCAACGATGCCCTGATTATCTAGGATAAATGTGGCCATATCAGCATCATTATCCGATATTGCTGTGTGCAATATGGTGAAATTGACCTTGAAAATGAATGAGATTAATTATTGATTTTGCATTATTCTGATGCACCTTTTGTCGTGATTCCATCAGAATCATTCGTTCTTGTATTTCTTCTTGTATTTCTTTGAATCCTTTTTCCTTTGCTTTGTCAATGGCCTTGACCCATAACTGAATGATGAAATCAATGCTGATTTAATGAAATATTTTTCAAATGAATAATTAAATATTCTAAATATTTATTAATTCATCGGTGCAATTAATATTTTTATTCAATTAAATTATGAAGTGGAATTACGGAATTAATAATCAAACTATTGTTATTATTTTATATTAATATTAATAATAATATTGTATTTATTAAAAAAACTTGACTATGAATCAGTAAATATATCGATGTTGTTTTTGATACTCGGCACTGCTTTTTCAAGTGATTTTGATAAATATATATTAAATTTAGAAAATATAGGAAAAATAAATTTATTCTGTATTTTATATAAATATTATTGGTAAATTTTAATTTTAATTTTTAATTTTAAATTTCATGTCTGTCTTAAATAAATTTCCCTGCAGTTTAAATTAGTTGAATGCTGCTGGAGGGTTTATGTTTTTTGATAGAGTTTATGCGGCTAATCTTTGTAATTTATATTTGAACGCATCTTGTAATATTTGGCATTTTGTTTTTTGTAAGATTGGTGCTGATTTGTGTATCTTTTCCCAGTGTTTGTGATGTTTTCATAGCTTGGTTTTAATTACAGTTCCAAAGAAAAAGTACGAAGTAGGCCTTAGTTTTGACCACCATTATGCACTGCTTCACGGATATATAATTATACCGGCTCATTGGTTTGAAATTGATGAATTATCAAACCACCTTTTGTGTGTGTTATGTGCTTGTAGGCATTTTGTTGCCAATAACATCATTTTTTCATGTTTACTTCTACTTTTTGATGATGCCTTAAAAGACTGCTTCTCGTTCATAGTCCGTTAACGCATTTAGCTTAGTAAGCATGCAGTGTCACTAAGTTCAATTTGTGGTTTTATATTTTATTTCAATGGCATCAGTTTTATATCCATCGCGAGGTAATGTTTTTTTGATATTCACGAATTTTCGGCACTGCCTTTTTCAAGTGATTTTGATCATTATTTATTAAATTTACAACTTATTGGGTGAAAATTAATTTATTTTTATTTTATATTAAATTTATTGGTTATTTTAAATTCTTATATATATTTTACATCTTATTAAGAATTTAGATGAAGGGTTTAAGTTGTTTTATAAAAATAGTTTATGTAGATAATCTTTGTAATGTATTTTTGAACGCATCTTGTAATATTTTGCATTTTGTTTCGTTTATGAATGTTGCTGATTTGTGCACTTTTTCCCAGTGTTCGTGATAATTGCTGGTTTTGTTTTTGAATTGTTCACTGAGTCTTGTTTGGAACGTTCTATGTGTTTCCCCTATGTATGTTGCGTTACATCTTGTGCAAGTGATTTGATATACAATGCTTTTTGAAAAGCAAAAACATTTGGTGGAGGATTGACACATATAATCTCGTTGAAATAGGTCTGATGTTAGGGATTTTTGAGACTTACGAAGCTGTGATTTTAAAGGTGCAGCGGTGGTAAAAGTTGGTCGGCGAATATGAACTGTCAACTTCATATTGCGAATGTAAGCTCTGACTTGTCATATTGTTTGAAAAAGGAAAACGTAGGTATATTACTAATTTATAGATTAGTGTATTGTCCCTATTGGAGTTATATTCACTCAAAAAGTATTTTTCCACGAACTCCTTTGGGTATCCATTTTGTAAAAATAGGGTTTTGAAGATTTTTGGGGTTTCTTGTTTTTTAATAATAATAATAATAATAATAATAATAATAATAATAATAATAATAATAATAAAATGATAATTTAAGCCTTTTGCTGCAAATAATGTATTTAATGAAAGAATTTTCGACTATAAGCTAGTCCTTGTCAATCTCCTGGAATTTAGCAATGTTCTTCCCCAAAATACCTTTCAATATTTCTTTTATTTCCTTTCTCTTAATTCTCATTGGTTGTAAATATAATGAATTGTTTTACTAAAAACTTTTAAAATTTTTTATTACATTTAAAATTTCAAAATGACACAAACTAAAAATTTTTAAATTTTTTACAGCTTCTATAATTAGCTTCTAGAAGCCTAATAAAGTATTTGAAAATATTCTAAATAAAGCCTCCAATAACCACTTATATATGCTATTTAAATATTTCAATAAATGTGTCAATTTTGATTTTCAAACCCTATTTTTTAAAATTTTTTTCTATATTATTCTGATTATTACTTTTTAATTAATTCTATTTTTTTTAATTTCTTTATATATTGTCAAGTTATTCTCAAGGTCAATGACAACAGATCAAATTCATGATTTCATTGATTTCTTCTTTAGTGTTGATCTTTGGCTGTCTGTTTATGATGAGAATTGCTTCTTTGAATCTGACATTTTTCTTTTGGATGTTTCCATTAGCTATGATTTCTATTGAAATATTTTTTTCCTCTGTTGGCTGACACTGCCGCAGATGTCTGCCCAACGAGGATGTTCCACCAGGATCTAGATGTTCTTTAACTCTTTGATGCAAGGTCCTGAGAGTACTTCCAATGTAGATTTCATTGCATACATTGCACGTGATGCAATAGACGATGTTTTTTCTAAAGCACATATCTTTCGGTGTCTGGCAGTTTTTCATTGTGCAATTGTTTTCTCTATTTATGTTGCCTGCCAGAGCCCTTCTCAATGTCCAAGATTTATGTGCTATCCGAATTGGAAGACCGGTACGTTTAAGTTCTTTCAGGATCTTAAAGTCGAGTATGTCACTGATGAATGGGATATTCAGATAGAAATATTTCTGATTCTTTTGTGTTAATTCCCTAGATCTTCTTGGGGTAGAATTCATTCTTTCAATGTCCTTGGTATCCGTTTCGCTGTAGGATTTTATTGAAATTTGATTTTTCTTTAAAGTTTTCGTTTTTCTCCGTGCATCGATTGGCTATTCTTCGTTTCTCGTTTCTTATGACATGTACTTTCTGTAAGTATGGAAGCGCTGATCTTTGTTGCGTAAATATTTCTTTGCGAGCTGGTTTTCTGTAGAACCCGTATGTTGGAGTATCTCCTTCTATTTTGATTCTCAAATCCAATAAATTGAGGGATCCATCTTCTTCCGGATATTCGATTTCGAACTTAATATCTTGATGATCCGCATTGAATGTATGAAATATTTCTTCCGCTTCTTTTCTGCTTGTGGTCGTGATGAAGATATCATCTACATATCTTGCATAGAAACCGATGGGTTGTATGGTCCTCAGTGTCTGTCGTTCGAGGTTATCCATAAAGATGATTGCTAGCAGTCCTGATATGCTAGAACCCATAGGCAGACCTTTAACTTGTTTATAGATATTTTGTTCAAAGGTAAAATAGGTGTTCTCGAGGATAACAGTAAGTAGTTTGGTGATATTCTCGATATTCATTTCCTTTATTAACAAGTTGCTTTCTCTTAATTTCTTTTCTAAACATTGAATAGCCTCTTTTGGTTCGATAGATGTGTATAGTGATACGACATCAAGACTGAATGGGTATTGGAATTCTCTATGACAAGTTATGTTATTATTTAGTCTTGTCATGAGGCAGTCGCTGCTTTGAAGATGGTGTGGTATCGTGTCCAATAAAGGTTTCAAGATCTTTGCAAGGAGCCAACTTGTTTTAGTTGTTGGTCCATTTTTGTTGGACACTATAGGTCTAATTTTGATACCAGGACCCTCTTTGTGAGTTTTAATTAGGTGTTAGAAGTTAGGAAGATCAGAATTTTTTGTGACGAAGCTGTTGGTTATTCTGTTGTTGAGCCTCATTTCCAAAGCTATGGCTTTCCATACTTTGTTGATCCTCATTTCGATGGTGTTTGGTTACATGCGGCTGACTTTCTTGAATGTTTCGATGTTGCCGAGGTGTTCGTAACCAGCTTCACAGTAACGATTCTTCTCTATAATGCGTTAATACGTTTTCAAAATGCTTTCTTGATTCTCCGTACATACTTCTAATTAAGTTTGTTAAAATATACTCTTTGATGTTTTTATTTCTGACAATATATAAAGAAATTAAAAAAAATAGAATTAATTAAAAAGTAATAATTAGAATAATATAGAAAAAAATTTTTGAAATTATTTTGAAATTTTAAATGTAATAAAAAATTTTAAAAGTTTTTAGTAAAACAATTCATTATATTTACAACCAATGAGAATTAAGAGAAAGGAAATAAAAGAAATATTGAAAGGTATTTTGGGGAAGAACATTGCTAAATTCCAGGAGATTGACAAGGACTAGCTTATAGTCGAAAATTCTTTCATTAAATACATTATTTGCAGCAAAAGGCTTAAATTATCATTTTATTGTTTTAAATAATAAATGCTGCTACCAAGAAATCATCATTTAATAATAATAATAATAATAATAATAATAATAATAATAATAATAATAATAATAATAATAATAATAATAATAATAATATTTTATTCAAGTGAGACATCCGACAAAAATATTTTACACCATTACTTTGAAAGTCAAAAATGCTAAAGGTAATCGGATGCACTTGTAAACAGTTTCTGTGTATCGACTAATTTTTTAGTCCGCAGAGGTGATTATGATTTTTCATACGCCATGTTTACAAGTTTACAGATTTTTTTCTGTGACCAAGCTATTTTTCAAGCGATGTGATTTCCAGTGTACCGGGGAAAGTATGCAATAGAGTTGAATCAACAATATTGTATACTTACCTGGCGCGAAGAGAAATCTTCGTGTCTCCCGCATAGTACTGATGAGAGCCAAAAGCTCGAAACTAGTCTACTATTGGGATTTGCACTGGGTATCACAAAGCTTGTACTGTTTATTTTATTCAAGTGAGACATCCGACAAAAATATTTTACACCATTACTTTGAAAGTCAAAAATGCTAAAGGTAATCGGATGCACTTGTAAACAGTTTCTGTGTATCGACTAATTTTTTAGTCCGCAGAGGTGATTATGATTTTTCATACGCCATGTTTACAAGTTTACAGATTTTTTTCTGTGACCAAGCTATTTTTCAAGCGATGTGATTTCCAGTGTACCGGGGAAAGTATGCAATAGAGTTGAATCAACAATATTGTATACTTACCTGGCGCGAAGAGAAATCTTCGTGTCTCCCGCATAGTACTGATGAGAGCCAAAAGCTCGAAACTAGTCTACTATTGGGATTTGCACTGGGTATCACAAAGCTTGTACTGTTTATTTTAATAATAATAATAATAATAATAATAATAATAATAATAATAATAATAATAATAATAATAATAATAATAATAATAATAATAATAATAATAAAAATAATAATAATAATAATAAAAATAATAATTAAAATAATAATGATAATGCATGTCATTTTGCAACACCGGTCAGCGTAAGATTTTCTTGTGAGGTCATGCTAATTGCTGATGCTTCGGTCCGGTCTTTCGCCTTAATGAATATGTTGAATTTGTTTTTGTCTAATGTAAGTGTATTGTAATTCCGAATGTTTTGTTAATTCGTCTAATGGCTGACCTAAACTTGTAGAAGAAAGTTTTGAGTCCACCTATGTCCCCTTTAATATCTGCGTTAACCCACTTTAGGGTATGGTCAATACCTACTGTTGTATAAAATCTAATCTTGGCGGCTTCTACCATTTGTTTTATTATGAATTCTTTCATATTTATGTCTCGGGATAAATTGTGTTATACTGAGTATCATGTACTTGTCAATGCTCGATACTATGCCCAAGCCCCTTCATTTGCAATGGACATATAGAAAATTATTGTTTAGGTTTTGGTGTATATCTTCAAGCGGCTCCTTAATTATTATCCGAATTTTCTGGTCAAATCCTAGCTGTTTGGGTATGTTTTGTACCACTTGATTTATATTCCTATCCAGTACCGTGTGATTAAGTGTGCCGTTTCTAAACGGAAAGGCTTATCTAGAGAGTATGAATGTTTTATATGCCTGAATATTTTATGTAGGGTGTAAGTTTGATTTCATTATCCTTGATGTGCCTTCTAGTGCTTTTCCAATGTCTCATGTATGTTGTGCTTGCCTTTCCGTCCAATGTCGACTTCTAGATGTTTGTATATGTTGTCCTGGTCATTAATCGGGATCTTTTCACTATATATTTTGAGAGATTCCTATTTGTGGTTTCATTTACACTGGCAGTATCCGCATTTAGAGGATATCAATCTTAGTTTATTTTGTTTTTGATGTGTTCACTGAGTCTTATTCTGAATGTTGTAAGTGTTTCACCTGTATACGATGCGTCGCATTTTGTGCAAGTGATTTGATATACAATGCCTATTGAAAAGCAAAAACATTTGGTAGAGGAGTGACATAGACAATCTTGATGAAATAGGTCTGATGTTGAAGATTTTTGAGATTTCGGAAGTTGTGATTTCAAAGAAAGGTTGTAAATAATAATTGAAATGCACTCGACTGTCAATGGCAATATTTTTATGGCCTTGAACTGTTGATAGAATTTACTCATTTTCACAATAATTGTAATTTTATATTATGAAATAAATCAATTTAATATTTCCTCACTGATTTGTCGTAAACCGTTTTCTTCATGATTGATTCGACAAACAGATGATGACCTTGATTGACAGCCAATTCCAGAAATGACAGCTCACCCTAATCAATATCAAAACAAATTCAAATAATTATTTGACCTTACGATTCTGAGCTGCCCATTGATAACATGAGCAGAATTGAATCTCTTGAACCCACTCAAGTGCCCGTGAGTGATGCAGAGATAAAGGATGCACTGAAATTATTTATTTATTGATTTATTCAAATAATCAGCCCACTTCTTTCATTAAATTTGCATTTTTGTCCATTTTTGCTGTCAGCAATTCTATTGCATTATTGATTTTCTATTGGTGAGAATAATAATTATATCAATCAATAAATCAATCAAACTTTATCATCAATTAGTTTGTCAAGGATTAATTGAATGATTTTATTTGCCTTGCTCTCGATTGCACTTTCCAGTAGAAACAATCCAGTCTAAATATTAATTACTAACCAATCAAACCAGAATAAATTTACATAAACATGTTTCCTTATAAACCCGCTAGATATGAACAAATTATTAAATGCGATTAGATCATCCCGTTCAATTACAGCGAAAAACTAATCTAAATGATTAAATTTACACATTGAAACAAATGCACCTTTTTGACCGCTTCATTTGTTAATAATTCCAAGCAATTTTTGTTTTGATGAAATTTTGCCAAATCTATCGGAGTGTCCCCATACTAAATAAATAACCCAATCAAATATCCGAACCCTCGAAATATTTATACAAAATTTAAACAATATCACTTGCGATATCACTAATTATATTTGATAAATGTTTCCTAGACAAATCTATAAATAAATAAATTCCCAATAATTTCCCATCGATTGTCAGAAAGTGTAAATTGGACCCAATATCGACTAATTTCATAATTGCCAGTGCAATATCTATGACAGATGTCAAGCCTGTCAATGAATGAGTACCAAAGAGTAAATAATTTATCTATCACTTATTCTATATTACAGGAAGCAGGTGACTAGAATATTCTATGAAAATCGCGAAATCCATCATGCTGCAAAGACTCTAGTTCAAGCTAACTAAAAATAAAAACCAAAATAGAATAATCTAAAAAATTTAAAGAAATAGGAATTAGTAAATGAAATTACTAAAGTAGCATAGAATATTCTAGAAAATGTCCATATCCATCATGGTGGCTAAATTAAATAAATATAAATAAAAAAACACATACTCGCACACCAAAATCAAACTATATATACCGACGCATTTCAGTCACAATATAACAAAAATTCAATAAAAGTTGAAGAAATTTTTGAACTTGATTTGATCGGAAGTTTGAACAATAATTGTACTGAACTAAGAAATTTAGCAAAGTTTACACATAATTGTGTCCTACGAGGAGTGGTAGTTATTAACTTAATTCTACCGTACGAATGGAAGATGCGATAATTTTTATGCGGAAAAACTTAATATAAGCGATTTAAAGGAATTTAGTTGGTTTGATATAGTGACTTGCTCTCCTTCATCACAATACAGTCACTCAACCAAATCGTAGAATCCACTCATTACTTCGTTATTTGCGTGTTGACTCATGTTAACATACTCCAGGTCTAGCAGAAATCTAGCGGCATAGAACCAAATCAGAAACTTCCTCACCCGTTCTCTTAAAATTCTTGTTGATTAATCACGCTTTATATTCTCTGCTCACTAACATATCATGTAGAGCATCTTCAAGTTCCATCAAACGTTGAGTCATAATAACTCGAGTTTCAAAACGCGTATCAGCTAGCTGATGTAATTGTTTATTAGGGGTATATTTCTTTAGCTTAGCTTGTGAACCATAATGACCTTTTATAAACTTTATCACAATTACCACGTCTGTAAAAATTAAAGAAATCCAATTCAATTTGCCCCAACCTTCAATTATATGGTCAAGGCAGTGAGAAGAACATGAACTGGTTTTGAAATCGTTCGAAATTAATAGAATGATTGTTGTCATTGAGCAAGTAACACGGTTTAGGACGATTTATTGTGCCATAACCGGATAGGAGGCGCCATTTTTGACATCGTTGTCTTTATTCGATTTGTCAAGATCTTTGAAATTAAAAATAAGTTTCTTTTGGTTTATATGATTTCCGAATAATACAATTTGTAGCCATAAGAGATTTGGAAGACATTGTAAAATTTGAAGAATTTGAGAAACTGAAATCCCTATGCGAACTGGAAGAACCGAGAGAATTTAATATTCAGCAAAATTCATAAATTCAAAAAATCTTCAACTATCACAAATTCTAAATTACCAGACATGAATATTTAAACAATATTTTTTTAAAGTAAATTATTTTTTTTCAAAATCTATTAAAAATTCTTTTTGCATCACAAATATAAATTTTTGAACATGATATACAACTATCATAAATTTTTCAGGTTCCATTGTTATCACCACAACAAATGGAAACCAGGCGATGCAAACCGTCAAAACCTCCAAAACATGGACCACAAACAATCTTTTGAAATTTGAGTGTAATTATATTCCATGCTGCTTTACAGTTAGCTGCACCATTCGTGATAACTTGAAGAATGAATTCTGGTCCAATTCTTTCTATTAATGTTATTATTGCTTGGGAGATGTAAGGAAATAGATTATCGCACAAAAATACAGATCCCCGCTTAAAATTTAACCTTATGACCTAGAATGAAGCTTCCAAACATGACAAGAAGGGGGCGGGGGGTCTCTGCCAAAATCACTAATAATAATCGCGAATAATAACTACTTCAGGTAGTTCAACAAGCGTGAGAATAATTGGCCAACTTTTGCACCAATAGAATAATTCTCCTGCTACCTGAACGACCCTTAGCAAAAAGTACATCATCCCACCATTAAAATAAAACATCTAAATTAATGAATGGTGCGAGACGCCGAATCTGAATCAATGGTGAAATGACGAAACCAATGCACGACGTAAAACTAAAATACAAAACACTCTGAACGTGATTATGCGTCATGTCACGGGGTGGAATCTCGGGGCAACCTAATCTACCCTCACTATCTATGTAGATATTATAAAAGGGTATCAATTATCGATCCAACACACAACCAGCACCTCAGCGAATAGAAAGTCCATTGTGCGTCGGGAAGGCAAAAATACCAGCATTAGAGACTATCAGTGCAGTAACCATTCGCTTAGACAGGCACCACGCACAACTACACAAAGAAGTGATTAGGTAGGTGCACCACACATCCAGTTCAAAATAAGGGATAAACTGCCAATCGACTTGTCATCATTTCAAATTTAACAGAAAGGAAATGTCACAAAAAATAAGGATTTTAATTGAGCCAGGTCTATACACTCCAATCATATCGTTATATTAAATCAATGGGCTACGCCGATGTAAGTGAAGCCACAAATTTATATCTATTCCACGTCTATATCAGGAACCGCAATCAGCATGCCAGTTTATATAAGTATTGAGGAGACTCGGATATAAAATCAATCCGGTCAGTTCGAATTTGGAATGTCCAGAGGGTGAAGGACAGCGTTATCATTATGAAGGGCGATCCAATGAAATTATTGATTGGTGAAAATAAGAAGGTCCACTCTACCCCAGTGGCTGCAAATGAGATTCACAATCAAAGTCTAGGCGGTCAATGAGAACCTACTTCGATCATTTGCTTCTATTAATTCGACATTTTAGAGGGTTAAAGGTTATAATATTATCCACCGAACCTCAATCGATGAGAACATAATTGACAATGAATCACAGTCATATTAATGTGATCACACAAAACCTTTTATTATTGGTTAATGTAATGCGCCAAAATCAAAGTTGCAAAGATCCCCGACATTTAATAAGAGCCAAATTTTAAATGTTAAAATAAAATGGTTAAGATTTAAAGATATATTTTATGCTTTCACTTTCATATATCGAAAAAGAAATGGAAAGATGAAGATTTCTGTTAACAATTTGAGGGAATTATGTAGTGTTTATACGCGCGGATTTTTATAATGGAATTCACAAATTTATGTACGATTATATTAGATATAATGTGTAAATAATTATTTTTACTTTTGTTTTGCAATCGGTTCGGCATTTCCGCAGCAGCAATAATTTCAATATTTCTGAATGCCCATTGCCGATTGCATGATGAATTGCTCTCCATCCCTGCAATTTATCAATTAATTATTTATTTGCAATGATTATTTACCGCATTGTCCTCAGATTCCATATCGCAGTTGCGATCAAGCAATAATTTCAATATTTCTGAATGCCCCTTCCAGCTAGCATAATGAATTGCTCTCCTTCCCTGCAATTTATCAATTAATTATTTATTTGCAATGATCATTTACCCATTCGTCCTCAGATTCCATATCGCATTTGCTGTCAAGCAATAACCTGGCAATATCAACAAATCCATCACGGCAAGCAATGTGAATGGGCAACTGGCACTGAAATCAGAAATATTAACCCAATAAATTCACATTGTCAATCAATCTCACATCATAATCATCAACAATTTTATCTATAAATTCTTCCATCAAATTATCCCTGACGCCCTCCACATTTCCACTCATCAAGTGCTCCTTGAAACATTCAAATTTACTACAATACAAATTATCCGACAGCCATCAAATTAACAAATCCTCACCTCATCTCGATATTTTATCCCTTTTATTGGCTAATAATAACAAATATTAATATTATTAACTTAGAAAAATTAATTATAATAACAATCTAAATTCATCAAAACAAAATAGTTAATAACAAATTAATTTAATTAATAATTCAAAAATATTAAATATGAATTATTAGGAATTAATCAAACCTAATTAATAAAAATAATAATTTAATTAACAATTTATGTAACAATAATTCTTACTTCCTAAAACAACTGAAATAATTATAAACTAAATAAATTCTCAAAATCAAACTGTAAATTTGATGTGACAAAACAAATACTAAAGTAAAATAAATTTACTTTTTTCGTTGAAAACCTTGTTTTGCGCAACATCATTAACCGGGGCATTAATTTCTCCAATAAATATTACATCCTCGTCATCGCTAATAATAATAGGTTCTAAAATATATAAAATTAATTTTAATAAAAATTAAAATGATAAATTTACCGAAGATATTTTCCACATTTAAAATCGAATCATCTTCGGTTACTTGGTACCAGTCGAATGGTTCTAAAAGAATAAAATAAAATATAATAAAATAAATTACCCGTCGTCGTCAATAGATTTCTTAAAACGCGATTAGTGTTTTCCATTTTAGATTAGAATTAGATTTTGAATTTTTAAAATTTTAAAATAATTGTGACAAATTTTAGATTTGTCAATGTTTATAAAGAGAATGAATATTTTCCTGTCCCAGCCAATGAGAATATAGACACATACAAATATACACTGAATATTTTACTCTCAACCAATCACACGCATGCATGTATGTAATGTAAATCACTCAGAAATTACATGTGACTGCCTTTGTTAGTCATGCCTTTGTTAACTTGCACTGTACATGCCTCAGGCAAAGGCAGTCTTTATCTAGAATTAATAATATTTATGTAAATAATAATAAAATTAATTAAAAATAATAATATTTTTCAAAATAATAATAATAATATTAATAATAATAATAATAATAATAATAATAATAATAATAATAATAATAATCACAACAACAAAGGAAAGGATACATTTATTAAACATAAAATTTTATTAAACATCAAATTTTTTGTACAATAACCAAGCTAAACAATGTTGACCGCATGTTTGGGTCAAGGGATTTTGAAACATAGTTTTATTATACACAATAGGTTTTCCCATTGTTTGTAGTTTTGATATCAACAAAGCCGGGTAATAAAAACCCATAGGATCGAACACGAATATATTACCAGGTTTCACATATATAGCTATCCAATGTTCTCCACCAAGATGAGACGATTGAGTATTGACGATTATTGCTTGATTATTGCTCAAATATGGAATTTTATCAAGAGGAAAAACTCCAACAAATTCATTTCCCAATATCTGTTTTCCGATTTTATTGACCTGAACAGAACTACTTAAATAAATCCAGAGTATAAAAAAACAACTTACTCCATGATAACTTTTTGTGTTTCTGTATACATTTATACCAACACAGTTCTATTTGCAGTAATTTGAACTTCATTTTCAAATACTCCATATTTTATAACATGTACTGGTTCAGTAATAGCTTTTGCAAACTTTATATCCAGTCGTAAATTTCCATTTTGAGGTAATTGACTTTGATTTAAATCAAAATCAGGGGCTAAAACAAATGTAAAAAATGGGTATTTGCTTTTAAAATCTTCTAGAGTTATTCCGCAATTCAAATTTTTATCTAAATAACCCAGATTTCTAACAATACTCTGCATATATGTCGCACAGTAATTGTCATTCTCGAAATCTTGAATATATGTTTCTCTATAATCAGTATTTTTCGACAAAGTCAATGAAGTAACATTAAAGTTTTTGAAAATTGAGCTGGACGCAGTATATGATCCATTATATTGTGCTTCACTTTGAAATGTTATCAGAATAAAATTAGGCATTCTTCTGTCACCAAATATTTGTTCTTTATAGAATGATGAAGCACCTTTAGCAATAGCAAATTGTACAATTTCCTTTGTTTTTAATGGATAAATTGCATGTTTTGAATTAAGACCCAATTGATGACCTGCTAATACTGAGGGGTCTACTTGTACTCTTCTCACCAATAATTTTGCATCAACTAATTGACATATTGGTGTAGTAGTTGCACTAGTAAGAGATAATGCAGAATCAGACCTTTTCAGTCTAATATGTACATTAACTCCCGGTAGTAAATATTTCGGTTGATCCATAAAATCAAGTTGTAATGATGAGCACATGGTGAAAACCTTTGAGCCTTTTACCCACTTTTTTCTTTCATCATCACTGCCATAACCCAATGGAGTAAGACATGTATTTTTAGTATCGGAATTGTAATTTAAAATAGTTTCTATTAATGCCTTGTGAATGAATGTATTATTTCCGCCCTCAATCTTGATATTATTAAATCCCAACACTACATCTTTAAAAAGAGTATGAAACAGGAAATTGTTCGGTATTACATCTGCATTGGCATCCAAAACTTTTCTATCTTTATCTACAACCTTAATCTGAACAGTCAATAAAGTATCGTTCAAATCTAAATATTCGGTTTGCGAACCATTAATATAAAACTCTATATCATTTCTACTATCGGTAATTGAATTCATAGGAAAAACTTCCTCAAATGTCCCAAATTCTATTACAGCCTGGGGCGACGGTCTATCAAATATACATAATTCAGATTTACCACAAATCATTTTGCAAATATAGTTCCATGTCCTTTCATTCGTTTGTTTATACGTGATATTCCATGTCTTTTACGTTTTGGAGCATGAGCTGGAGCTGGAGCTGGAGGTTTTTCTTTTTGAAACATACCTGCAACCCCAGGTAAAACTTTCCCTAATTCTGCTAAAGCATTTGTTTTTAGAAATGGTAATATTTTCTGTTCATTCATAATAACATTTTTGCAGTTTTCATACCAAAACTACCAATACGTTTAAGAATAGGCAGGGCAAATCTACCAATTGTTCTCAACCATCCTGATCCGTACTGTTTACCAATAAAATATGGTAATTCACCACCAGATTGGCTACCACTATACATACTGAATCGCCAACAATAACTGGTTCCACGATATTACTGTAAATGAACATTTGCTGATGATGTTTAAGGATTTTCGGTTTGTTTGTTCCTTCACAAATTTTTTCATTTTGTGTACATACTGGTTTAGTCAATCCTAATGTTTTTGCCAAATTTGAGTCAAATTTAACTTGACTAAGATTAGAATTTATACTAAATCTAAATACTTTATCTTTTTGAAGCTCGAAAACTGTTAAAATATCGCTACAATTGTCAGCTAAATAAGATTGTAATTGTTCGAGGTCTGTAATATATAAATTATCTTTAAAAGTATATGCATGCTCTGTTATTTCAAAGTATGATAGCTTAAATTTGAATTCCACTAAATTATTAGTTTTTGGAAGTGTAGAGAGATTTATTTTGACTGTATCATTAAATATATTACGTAAATCAGTAAATCCAAGACGTTTAGCATCAGCCACTGTAGAAAATAAAATTTCGAATGGCTTATTCAAGCAATTCATGTATAAATATTGACCATCATCATAAATTATAGGTTTCCTTGATTTCGATGAACTCGTCAAGTTATAACTATCTTTATCAATAAGAACATTAATATATTCCGTTACTGCTACTTTCTTATTATATTCAATAACTGATTTGCTATAGATTGGGAATAAATTGTATACAAATGTAAAATCCAACAGAGCAACTTCCCAATCATTATCCAAATAGATGGGGTTTTGAAGTTCAATGATGAATTTGCTTGCTTGATTTTCTGGATGAATTAATGGACAACTATTGCTCGGCAAAATAGTATAAAAATTCACTTTACTAGGTCTTTTGCTGATATCCATGACGGGTTTTGATAACCATGCCATTTGACATAGTATTGTTTATCCTTACCGACCTTTTTAGTTTTCAATATTTTTTGAATTCTAAATACTTTTGGGGGAGGAATGACTTGTAATTCCTGCTCATAAAATTTCCCTTGTACAATATTATTATCATTGTCTTTGATGACATCCATTACAGGATTCTGTTTAGTATTTATTTTTGAAATTACAAAGACTTCATCACTCCAATTTGTATCAAAATTTTTAATAAATGGTGATGCACTAATTTTACTAATTCTAACATGGTTACCGACTTTATATTTAGGTTTTGCAATTTTTACAGATTTCTTAGAAGTCAATGATGTTTTTGATGTAATATCAACCGGTCTCAATCCATTCAGTCCTCGATGTGATGAATGATTATAACTTGTTATTATTTTCGGTAAAGCATTTACCCATTTTTTATTACCTTGATGCACGAACAATTTCTTTAATCGATCTCTCAATGTTCGATTAAATCTTTCAACATGGGCAGCTTTGTATTGAGAATGTACTGAGTAGTGATTTATTTTCAGTTTATCGAGGATTTGCTTAACTTTACTATTGTAGAATTCTTTACCTAAAATAATAATAATAATAATAATAATAATAATAATAATAATAATAATAATAATAATAATAATAATAATAATAATAATTATAATAATAATAATAATAATAATAATAATAATAATAATAATAATAATAATAATAATAATAATAATAATAATAATAATAATAATAATAATTATAATAATAATAATAATAATAATAATAATAATAATAATAATAATAATAATAATAATAATAATAATACCTAAATCTGTTTGCAAGTTATTAGGATGTCCATCTTTAAATAAAATATTAATTGCCTTGGACATTTCTTCTGCAGATTTTGCCTTGACTGGTATTGCTCGTGCAAACCTGCTGTATACATTAATACATGTTAAAATATATTTATTCCCATTGTTAATTTTCGAATAAGGTATCATCTCCATCAAATCCATTTGCCATAAATCGTCAATACCAAATGTTTTATACGCTCTTGTTGGAAATCTTTTCCGCATTGGTTTGTTCAAACTGTACGTAAGCTGATCTGATAACCACTTCTGGGTTTCTTTTTTCGAATTCGGAACTCTTTTGTTTAATTTTGCCACTCCACCGAAACCGGCTTCGTCTTCTGGGTTCGTCCAAATCTTCTCCATTACAACAAGAAGATTTAAAATTAAATTTAATGTCGGGCAATGAAGGATTAGCACCCATTGTTTATGATTGATTTCCTACAACTCCACCTAATAATGATAGTGCCAGAGGTATCAATGCACCAATAAATCCACCTTGTTGTTATATATAATTTTCCTCATTTGCTTACGATTTTTATTATTTACTAAAGATAACAATGGTTTCCTATGTTTGATCAATAAATGCTTTTTTGATTTACTGATTTTAATTTTACCTTTGACTACTTTAAGTATAATATTGAGTAAATCATCGACAACAAAATTTGGGAATGATTGCAATATATTCATTCTTTTCATACTCGGGGCCTTTAACAATGCATTAAAAAATGGAAAACTGCGATGATTTTTAACTACTTTTTTACCAGTTTTACGGGTTTTACGGGTTTTACGTTTAGGTTTTGGATTTTTCGAAATAAGATTCATTGCAGAGAAATTTTCAGTTACAAGTTTTTTAGATGGTGTATAAACTAGTTGTTGGTGGAACCTTTGGAACTTTAATAGTCTTTCTAATACCTTTTCTTAATTTCCTAATATTTTTCACCCTTGCTTTTAGAAACATTATTATTCATAGAGGTTTTCAACTTTGTTTATAAACCATGGCACCTTTTGGGTTGAAAATATCTGTTTTTACTCGTAAATCATCGGGACATTGTTGTGTGAAATCAAGAAATATATATCCATGAGGTATTTTTGTAGCATCTTGAAATGCACTGATAAGAAAATTACGATTGTTAGGGTATGCTTGGCGTGCAAGAAAATCAATCACTGTTGCATCTCTAGGATTCTTGAAAATGACTAAATATTATACATTTAAATTACGTGTTCGATGTGCCCCACCTTGATGAAATAGATTTTGTGTTATGAAAATAACTGTTACACCGACATGTCTGCTGATCTTTGTAAATAAATTATTAAAATCTTTTTCTTTATTTGCTTCTTGATACAAATCATCGATAATAATTACATCACCTTTCTTTAATCGGCTGGACCAGTTTTTATCGAATCCCTTTACTATTTTCATGTTTTTTAATTTACAGAAACTTGATTGAGTTAATCCATGTTCTTCATCAGCACACTTTGCCAATAAATCCTGTTGAATTTTGATTTGAATAAATTTGATTTTAGTAATTTACAAACAAATAATGTTTTTCCACTACCACTCGGACCAACGATTTGGTATACTGCATCATTTCTTAATTCCATTTCAAAAATTTTATATATGTGTATTTGTTTATATTCGATGATTTAATGAACTCATGCTCAATTTGTATATAAAGACTAACTTTCATAAATGATTTAATAATGTTAGCAAATATAAATTATCGAGGAAATTTTGATGTATCGAATATGAGGTTCCCGCCAGGGAAACCCCAGCAAATTATAGATAGAAGCGGGAAATATCCGATAATATTTTTCAAGACTGGTAAATGTCGAATCATGGGATGTAAGAAACCTTTGGATATTAATAAATTACAATATCGAATAAATAATATTATAATCCAATCAATTACCGTTACTATGGATATGGGATATAGTATCAATCTATATAACATGTCGAAAAAATGTGATTGTATGTTTGAACCGGAATTGTTTCCGGCACTAAGACTATTAAAATATAACCCTATATGTGTCAACGTGTTTGCTAGTGGAAAGGTTGTCATGTTGGGGTTGAGAAATTTGGAGTATAGAGAATTTGTTGACAATGTTCGAAATGAGATAATTTCATTGGTCGATTTCTAATTGGTTAATTTCTAATTGGTTATTGATTGATTTAAACAAACGGTTTGTGTTTAGAATTCATTTATTTCACTATGTACAAAATACCAAGCGCCGCGAATTTAACGAAAGAAATAGATGATTATGGTAAATTTTTATTTTTTGTTTACAAATTTAAATATTATATTTTTCAGAAGAATATGCTGCAGTCATGCTAAAGAAGTTAGCATTCTATTATCCAGAAATCAATGCAGCAGTATACAACAAGCCTGCAGAATTAATCCCCGATTTGGTGTTCAATGTGACGGGGATAAGGATGTTAGAGATTTTCCATCAATTTATGTGGGATGTGAAGATAAATCGAACAATTAAACATGTGGATCCAGAATATTTATGTTACAATAGCTATTCCTGCTGCAAAGCTAGATATCAGCGATATGTAGAATGGGTTTTGGTTAAAACTCTTCGGGATTTCCACCATATCAAGAATGCATTTTGAATGTTTTTAACAAATAAATGTTATTTAGTTTTCGTTATTTAGTTTTTGATATTTTATATATTTTGATAATAGTAATAATATTAATAATAGTAATAATAATAATAATAATAATAATAACAATAATAGTAAAATCATTAATAATAATGAAACACATTAATAGTAAATCTGTAAATAGAACATGTAATAATTAAAACACATAAATAATAAATCTGTAAATAGAACATATAACAAAACATGTGACAATGCAACATCAATGCATTTTGAATGCAATTTAAACAAAGACATGCTATAATCTGATTGGTTGATAGGCATGAGTCAAAGGTATAAAAACCCTGTAACATTTAAATTTATTCATTATTCACGATGACCAAGAAAATTTCAAGCACCGAAAAACCTAAAGAAATGGTACAATCAGTTCAAATGTTCCACAACTACAAAATGTATTTTTTGAAAGAAGAAATCAATATGAAATTGGTTGCACCAGTCAAGCTAATTCCAACTAAATTTCAATTCTTATCCGGCACGCTTTCAATGATTGATCTCAAAACTATTGATGATGTTTTTAAACGGATAGATTCTAATCTATCGTGTAATCAACATGCATGGTTCAACAATAGATATGCAAGATTTTATGATGCTTTTGATGAAATCAGTTTCAAAGAAAATGAAAATTGGTATATAACAATTGCAATCCAGGGATATAAAGTTGATAATAATGATGTATATTCTCCTATTTGGAAAATTATGTCTGCTAGACTTTCACAAATATTTTAATGTTATATTTAATAAATGTATTAGTCAGATTTGTTTTTCTCTTTATTAATTGCAACATAAATGCGAATGACATGCAAATTTAACAAAGAAAATCTATAAACAAACTTATAATATAGTTTTAAAGTGATGAAAATGACTGCAGAAAAAGGTTAACATGATTAATTAATTACCGAATTATTTATTATTTAGAATTTTTAATCAACTTTTTGTTGGAAAAGTTAGCAGAAATATCTGGTGTGAAAATTGAGGACGTATTATCTATTACAAATGCCTTAAATATCGGCTGGATAGTTGAGAGTCAAGATACAAAATTTGATGATGAGGAAGAAACTCAAGAAATTGATGAGGAAGAAACTCAAGAAATTGATGAGGAAATCTATGAACCTATAGATGAACCTATAGATGAACCTATAGAGGAACCTATAGAGGAACCTATAGAGGAACCTAAAGATGAATCTAAAGATAATATTACGAATGATTGTATTGATCATGTCGTTGAAAATATAATGAAATGTGGAGATGACGACTGCGAATGTGTTAATTAATAAATCTTAGTTAATTAGTGTTTGTAAATTTATTTAAAATTTTATTTAAAAAATCAAACAAAATAACTATATTAATTTTTATTTAAAAAATCGCGATAAAGCATACAAAATAGCAACACCTGTTGCAAGTTTTATATAGTTTTTAAATTTTCTTTTCTGATCATCTATTTCCTTCGCATTTCTGGCGAGTTGATTCAGTACGCCCCATCCGCCATTGGCTTCAATCCATGGTTGAAACTTTGACTTGATTATCTAGAAAATATATATTAATAAAATATAGATTATAAAAGTATTACTTCTTGAGACCACTGATAATAATGTTCAGAGTCCCATAGACTTCTTTCGATTATGATCTTCATATAAGCGAATCCTACTAGTATTCGGGTCCACTTCATCTCCTCGTCGCATAGGCAGTTAAAAATCCTATTAAAATAGAATTTCTTCGTTTCGAGGGAATCGGAATTGAGCACATCCTCATAATCAATGTGATTACCTTCTATAATCTTTTCAGTCCGATCGACCAGAAAACTGAGGCTCTCCATAATATTCCTGTTGACGAGTTCGCTTAAAAGATTTTCCATAAAATGAGACATTTTTACAATAATTTAAAATATGATGTTTTATTTATACTAATACTGTATGATTTTGATTGGTTGATAGACTATAAATGTAAAAGAAAGGTTTTGATTTGATACACCATGAAAACTATATTCATATTGCTAATTATTATAACGAGTGTGTGCTCACACAATACAACAATAACAGTGGAGTCTTTTAATAAATCAATATATGTTTGTCCGAATACAGCCAAGTTGATGGATATTTTATATATTCTCGACAAACCAAAATGGTCAAAGCATCCAGGAAAAAGAATATCTCAAAGATTGGAGAATTTAGAAAACAGTTATGAACTATCATTTGAATATATACAAAATATAAAAATTAAATTGATTGATCATATTGAGGTTTTCAATAACTCTATTGTTGAAAATAAAAAGAATATGAAAATTATTGATAAGAAGCATGATTATTTATTAAAAAAGATTGAATTATTATTAAGAGAAATTCAAACAATCAAAGGATCAATAGAATATCTGAAAATCAATTCAACATTACCAATTTCTAACAATATTGCTGCGAATAGTAGTACATCAATATTTAGTTTACCTTTGTTAATTTTACATTATTTTATTGTTTAAATAAATGTATGTTTTGTTGATTTGTTGATTTGTGAGTTGTTGAGCGTGACCAGTACCCTTGTGAGCATTACCCATAGGGGGACAGATTAATACTAATAATAATAATAATAATAATAATAATAATAATAATAATAATAATAATAATAATAATAATAATAATAATAATAATAATAATAATAATAATAATAACAACAAGTTATATAGCTCATTCGAAAGGTCTTGGATTGAGCTTTAAAATGAGTTATCGATCATTAATTTTCGTTGACGGGAACTTTGAAAAAATTAAAAATAAAATAATAATATTTTTTAAAAATAATAATATGACCTTGATGACTCATCGCGATGACTCATATGACCTTGGGAATGACCTTGGATGAGTCATGCGACCTTGAAAATGACCTTGGTGAGTCATATGATGACTCAGATGGCCTTGAAATTTTTATGAGTCATAGTATGAGTCATATGACCTTGAGAATGACTTTGGATGAGTCATATGACCTTGAAATGACCTTGAATGAGTCATATGACCTTGAAAATGACCTTGGATGAGTCATATGACCTTGAAAATGACCTTGAATGAGTCATGGTCTTTGTTTAAATGACCTTGAAAATTTTTATGACTCATCGGATGAGTCACATGACCTTGAAAATGACCTTGGTGAGTCATGGTATGAGTCATATGCCCTTGGAAATGACCTTGCCGAGTCACAGGATGAGTCATGGTCTTTGTTTAAATGACCTTGAGAAATTTGATGAGTCATAGGATGAGTCATGGTCTTTGTTTCAATGACCTTGATGAGTCATGTCTTTGTTTAAATTTGACCTTGAAAAAAAATGTACTTTTAGACTTAGAATTTTTTTAAAAAATTTTACGACCGGGGGAGGGGGGTACTGTGCTAGTGGTGCCCTGTGCCAGCGGTGCCCAATCCATCTACTCCCAAGGATTCCGCGGAACACAGGTGGAAGAACACTGATGTATTGTATCGTATAGTAGCAAAGCGATCTTAATAATTTTAAATATAAAAATGATTTTAAATTGTAAAATTTGTAAATTTATTGTTGATACATTTTAATATTTTATTTTAAATCACTAATAGATTATCTCCTAGATAGAATATAATGTGGGCATTTTTCTATGTGGGCATTTTTCCTCGTGGGCATTATTCTGTGTGGGCATTAATCGTGTGCGCAAAACTATCTGTGGGCAATTTTTGTGTGGGCATTTTTCGTGTGGGCACTAATCATCGAATCATATAATGTTAGAACTTAAAATTAAAATGTTAAATTAAAATAATTTCATGATTTAATTTTGTAAAATTAAAAGTGAAACTTAAATTCTTTGAAATATATTAGAATTAGCATAGTTTAATTTTGAAAAAAAATATTTTTTAATAAAATTTCAATTCAAATATGAATGTGGTATGTTGATATTTGGTTGAAAATGAAAAAGAAAATGTCACAAGAATATTTGTTTATATAAGTAGATTTAATGAAATATAATTTTGGATTTATTTAGTCTTAGTATTTTATTTGATGGCAGAAGAATTGAATGTTATAGCTTCTAACATATAAGATGTACGAGATTTCGGAAGAGCCTTTATCACATGTGTATTTCAGTCGTTATATAAATTTAATCTTAAAATATAACTAAAATTTTATATTTTCAAGCGATTTAAACTGATGGAATGGGTGTAATAATTTATAACTGTGTTACAATTCAGTGAATATAGGAGCAGGGGAATAATAGTAGCATTTAAAATATTTTTATCTACTGACATAACACAGTTTTAGAGATTTGAATGACGATCATTGCAATTTGAAGTAAAAGTCTTTCTTATTAGATTCATTGCTACGACTGAGATTGGCGTAAGCAAACAAGTGGCCATAATTAAATGTAAAATCTTTGCATAAGGAGGATTTTCACGAATTAAACTCGATATTAGTTCAAAATATGGTTTGCTGATTCTGTTTTACACTTGAAATGCGAACTGATATTTCCATAAGTTGAACTTTGAACACTGATGAAACAAAAATATATGTAGAATGTTGGCGTTACGAGATAGAAAATATTTCAAATTTGATAGGTTTATAGTCTACATAGTGGTCAAATTCCTTTAAATGCGTCCATGATTGTTTCACCTTCTCAGCCGAATACCTATTACATAGACAATGTTAGTGTTGTACACAATGATCATGAGTCAAGTAGGAGGTGAGCTCCATCATTGGGACTACTCCACATTACACTCTCTTTTCGAGTTCAAGACTGCCGATAGCAGGGCTTACGTTAAAAAGAAACTTGAATGTTGAAAGTAAATTAAACGGTTTGAAGTCTCATGAACATTATCTCAAAATAGCTTTCACCCACTGATTAGCTAATTATTCTTTCACGTCATAGTATTACATTCATAAATTAATTCAAAAACAAAAATGAATTGAAAAATGAAAACAGAGAGCAATTCTATCATTTTATTCCACTACAAGTTTATATAAATCAAAAAGGGATACACAATATCATTCTAAAGAAAATTAGGATAACTGAGCAATCAAGTAGAATTGGTTTCGGCATCGGCCAGAAACTGTTCAAGATTAAGTATTACATTATTGATGTCTACAGCGAAAGATATATCTCCGATTTCAAAATCTGACTTAATGGGAGCTTAACTGTTACACAGTTGACTGAGAGTCACCGCCCACTTGACCCGTTGCTTGGCATTTCATACTGCCCACTTTTCTTTTTCTGAAATCGGCGCTTTACTATGAAATTGTTCTCAAGCTATTTTTATTCCAAATATTACTTCTGTGGGACTTCGTTCAATTGATTTCTGAAATGTTGCATTCATGGTAAATTCAATTTCTTGTATGATCTCTGCCCAATCTGTTCTACTTTTTCTTTCAATGATGCATTTATATAGTCTCTTATTGTCCTGAATTGACGTTCTATCAATCCATTTGTATTATGGTGGTATGGACTTGAAAAGCATAGTGTAATTCCCATTGATTTGGTAAAATCTTTTATCGTCTTAGATTCAAATACTTTTTCACAATCTGTGTGAATTTCCTTTGGTTTTCCAAATCTAAGAATCCATTTTTGTAGTAATGTTTCCTTCACCGTTTCCTCATCCTGTTTAGCGACAGCAGTCAGAGAGATATATCTGCTAAATTGATTTAAAGAGAAGAATGAATCTTCATCTTTGTACTACTGGTGGTAAATTAGTAAAATATTCTTCAAAACCGACTTTTAAAAAATCTATTAAAATAGACGATAATTTAATTGCAGCATTATTGAATTCAGATTCTATATGTTTAGATAGACCAAGTTACATTGGTCAATCTGTACTTGATCTATCTAAACTTAGAATGTATGAATTACAATATAAGGATTTAGAATCATTTCGCAATGAGTTAAGTTGTAAAATTAATATCGTTACAGGTGATACAGACTCTTTTTTCCTCGAAGTAATTAACTGTAAACTTGAGGTTCTTTTACCTGCAATGATTCGAGATAATTTATTAGATACTTCCAATTACAATAGTTGTCATTCCTTATATAGTAAGAACCTTGATTCTGTCATTGGAAAGTTCAAAGACGAGAATAAAGGTCTTAAATATAAGGAGTGGGTTTTTCTTAGACCTAAATGTTATAGCTTGTTGGGTGATGAGGAAACAAAAAAGGCTAAAGGTGTAACATTGAAAGGTAGTGACATAAAACATCAGTCATACCTGGATTGTTATAACACTAACCAGATTTTTTCGGTTCCTCAGACTAAAATAACAAGCAAAAATCATCAAATTTTTACATTTAAAAATACTAAAATAGCACTAACTAACAAAGATGACAAAAGGGTTTGGGTGGGGAAAAATACTAGTCTTGCATATGGGCATGTAAGATTAAGTCAATTAAATGTTGGAGAAATTGTTGGAGAAGAATTTGATGAAGATGTTGGAGAAGATTTTGGAGAAGATGATATTAATGACATTATTTTATCTGATGAAGAATGATTTTATAAAATAAAATTTTATATCTTTACTTTTGTTCTTTTTATTTGTTTGGTAAATTTTTATGTTTGTTATGTGTCTAGTTATTTTTATGTGTTGTATAGTATTTGGTTGAAATAATATTATTATTATTATTATTATTATTATTATTATTATTATTATTATTATTATTATTATTATTATTATTATTATTATTATTATTTTTATTATTATTATTATTACTATAATTATTATTATTATTAATCTATAAAAAAAATTAACTTAAAAAAAAATTTTACTTAAAAAATTATTCCATTAAAATTTCCATTGAAAATTATCTTTAAAAATTAATCTATAAAAAATTTCATTAAAAAAATTACTTAAAAAAAATATTTCATAAAAATTTTCATTAAAAAATTTCAATTCTCAAACACTTTCTATTATTCCAACTTTTTGTTAATAAATTTAAAAATCTTACTTTAATTTACTTTAATTTACTTATTTAAAAATTATTACTTTAATTTACTTATTTAACTTTAATTTACTTATTTAAAAATTATTACTTTAATTTACTTATTTAACTTTAATTTAAAAATTTGGAGTAGTGGGGATATATCCCTAACGACCACAGGCCTCCCACTGTTTTCATGTTTTATGGCCATTTTACCCCCAAAAACGTACAAAAAAACACTAAAAACCCTTAAAAACGCACATTTTTATTTTGCTCTAATTCGCAAGATTAAGAAATATGGATTTAAGGCTACAAAACCGGAAAAAAAATGCCGATAAAGCTATGAAAAGCGTAAATCGGCCTGCGGTCTTTAGGGATATATCCCCACTACTTGGAGTGAATACAATCCTGCGAACTGCGGTCTTGATGCTGTGGTCTTGGTAATAAATAAAATAAAAAATAAAATAAAAAAATAAAATAAATAAAATAAAAATCTAAAAATAAAAAAATAAAAATCTAAAAAATAGAAAACATAGGATCCAATAAAAAAATTTATTCTAAAAATGAACTGTAATATTTGCAATAAAGTTTTTAAAAATAAAACAGGATTAATGTCCCACTGTAAGTCGAAGGCTCACTTACTAAAAGAAAATAATCTTAATGACACAAATTCAAAACTCTGTCCTAAATGTAAAGGAAGATATCTACATTCAGGATATAATAAACATTTTGAAAATTGTATCGGGAGACTTAGAGAAGTATTTACATGCCCTCATTGCAACTTTTCAACAAAAATGAATTTCTACTATTTAAAACATTTAAAAGAACACATAAAAGAAAGTCCTGGGAATCCAACTTCTGAAAGAAACTCCGACGATGAAGAATGCCATTCAGAAGGAGAACCTGATCATCTTGAAAGAGAAAAATACAACTGGGACAATTTTAATCATATAGATGAATTTAAATTAAAAATTAATGGACCTGCAACCCCTGGAGAATATATAAAGAGAAATAAAAAAAATATAAAAGATTCTTTCTGTGAAGCTTTAAAAAATTATAAACCATCAAGGTATAATGTTATAAAATATAAAATTACAATCAAAGCAAAATACTGGAGAGGACCGCAAGGCCAAGAAGACACAATTCCTTTAGATGTTGAAATCCCAATGCCTTTTAAATATTTATTTTCAACTAGAGGATTTAATAAAAGCATCAAAGAAATAATTCAAGCAGTAGAAACAAAACAAGAAGAGATTGAAAATGAATTAGGAGATTCAAACTTAGTATTTCATTCCTTCCAATCTTTAGTAATTGATTATTGGAGGGGATTACCACCTAATCCTAAATCCTATATTCCTACACCCTTTAAATCTAGAAATGTTATAAATGTACAGAATAAGGATAACAAATGTTTCATGTGGTCAATACTTGCACATTTACATCCTCAAGCTGAAAACCCTCAAAGAGTTTCAAAATACAAAGAATATGAAAATGAATTAATATTCCCTCATGGCTTCATGCATCCAATGAAACTAGAAGACATTCCAGAATTTGAAAGACTAAATAATCTTAAACTTAATATTTATGAACATGTTAAAGGATGGGGACATGGATACAGAGATATTATTCCAATTTATATTTCTGACTATGAGATACAAGGAAGCGATGCCACCAGGGAGATATATCTTTTAATCTTGGAACATGAAAATAATCAACATTATATTTTAATAAAAAAACTTTCAAGCCTTTACATCACCAGAGAATCCAACTTGTGGAGGAGGAACATGTAAAAGATGTCTTCATTATTCAACAACTGAAAACTCCATGATTAAGCATGCAAGATTTTGTGAAAAGGATTCACCAGCTTTAATTAGAATGCCTACAGATCCCAGGATGTATTTTAAAAACTTTTCAAATTTATTACAAACATTAGGAGTAATTTACGGAGACTTTGAATCTATAAATCATAAACAAGATCTAGTCAATCAATATTTAAAAATAATAGAAAAATATAAACTCATGGATTCCTGGAAAGCCTCTAAACAGAAGGAGAAACCAACAAGGTTGAAGGCCTTTCTAAGAAAAAATAATAAACCTAATAGTGTTAAAAAAACTAAACAATTACCATCTGCTTATAAATTATTATTTAAAAGTAATTATCCCGAACTCATAGAATCTAGAGAATATGCATTTCAAGGAACTTCAGAAGATGTCTTGGATCATTTTACTACAAGTATAAATGATTTAGAACATGAAATATTTAAAGCATTAAAAACAAAGTATCCTCAAAAAATTTCAGAACAACAATTAGAAGAATATAAAAATACTAGAGACTGCTGGATGTGTAAACAAGAGATCCCAACAAATGAGAAGGTTATAGATCATGATCATTTAAAAAAGGAAAATAATTATCGAGGAGCAGCCCATAGTGATTGCAATCTTAATTGTCATACCCCAAATTTGTACCTGTTATATTTCATAATCTTTTTGGTTATGACCTACATCTATTTATAAAGCATCTAGCAGCAAATGCCAAAAACTCTTTCAAGGTTATAGGACTTACAAAGGAAAAATATAAATCAGTTGAATATGGGAAATTAAAATTTATAGATTCCTTAAACTTCCTACAAATGTCTTTAGATGGCATAGCAAAAAAACATTAAGGCCAGAAGACTTTAAAATCACTCGGGACTTTTTGGAAAAAAATAATATACCCCCGGAAGAATACTCGACATGCCTAGCAAAAGGAATCTATCCCTATGACTACGTTGATTCATTTGAAAAATTAAAGGAAACAAGTCTGCCAGAGAAAGAGGCCTTTTATTCACTACTTTCAAAATCTGGGATTACAGATCAGGAATATTCCCGAGCAAATAAAATGTTTCAGCTGTTTGACTGTAAAACCTTGGGAGATTATACAAGCACCTACCTGTCCCTAGATGTTTACATCCTAGCAGATTGCTTTGAAGAATTTACAAAGTCTTTTGTTCTTAAACCTTATAATTATATAACAGCTCCTTCCTTAGCTTGGGATACCATGTTATATACCATTTGGACTTCAGATCTTCCAGAATCTGATAAAATTATAGATCTTTTAACCGAGCAAGACATGTTTAATTTAATTAAAACAAACATTAGAGGAGGAGTATCTTCAGTAATGGGGAATAGAGAAATAAAAGCTAGAAATGCAATAACTACTAGCCGAATGCTTTCAAAGACCTCTGAGCCTTATATAAAACTTAACAATGAGGAACTAAAAGAAGTATTAGAAGGAATGAAAAATCCTCTATTTATACTTTATATAGATGCAACAGCTTTATATTCAGGAATTATGACTCAGTTTTTACCAATGAGTGACTTTCATGAAATATATCCTCCAGAATGCCCCTCAGAAGAAGAATGCCCCTTAAAAGACCTTATGAAAGAAATACTTTCAACTCCTAAAGATTCTCCAATAGGATACTTTGTAGAATGTGACCTCGACTACCCAGATGATATAAAATCAGGAACAAGACATTTCCCTTTAGCTCCTATAAGAAGAAAGATTAATGTCCAAGAACTTGCATCCTGGCAAATCTCACAAGATAAACCCCCAACAGTGAAACTTCTTTGTGATCAAACAGATCGAACTTATTATCTTTGTCACTATAGACTCCTACAGTTTTATCTTTCACAAGGAATGAAAATAAAAAAAGTTCATAGTGTCATAAGATTTAAACAAGCAGCATTCATGAAGACTTTCATCGAGGAGAACATTCGTTGTCGAAACATTGCAAAAAGAGAAGGTAACCTTTTAAAAGACAATGGTTATAAACTTTTAAACAATTCAGTCTTTGGGAAGACAATGGAGAATGTTGATAAATATACTCATATTGAACTCCTAACAAATACCCCGAAAGATATAGCCCGTTATAATCGTATGCTAGGAAAGCCTACATTTAAAAACGCACAAGTATTTTCTGAAAGTCTTACTGCAGTAGAACTAAAGAATTATGAGAAAACATATAATAAACCAATATTTATTGGCTTTGCAATTTTAGAACTTTCAAAATTACAAATGTATGAAACATATTATAACATCTTACAACCTATATATGGATCGAATATAGCAATGCATGCAATGGATACAGATTCAATGTTTTTAACAATAAGAACTCACGATTTACAAAGTGATATCTCTGAAAATCCTATACTTTCAAATTTAATAAATTCATCTGGAGAATTATTTTCGTTTAAAGATGAAAAACCTTTTACTCCTATAGAAAATGGAATATTTATTCGTGCTAAACAATATTCATATGAAACATTTACAAATCCTAAATTTGAAGAACATACATTTATATTTAAAACCCCAGAAACAGAAGAAAGCATTACACATAGATATCCTATATTCCCTAAAGGACCTGACGGACAGGGAGAAAAACCTGTAAAGGATAACAGATGTAAAGGAATTCAGAGATGTGTAGCAAAGAATCTTTCTCATCAAGATTATATAGATACATTGAATCCAAATCATAAAGATAAAATTGATGAAATACATCAACTTAAAAGTGAAAAGCATGATATTTACTTGATAGAATCCCAAAAAGTATCATTATCAAATTATGATGACAAAAGATTCATACTAAGTGATTTAAAGACAACTCTTCCTATAGGAAATAATTTAATACCGATAATAAAAAATCTTGATAGATTGAATCAGTTATATGGTACAAAGATTACTGATCTTGATATTTATAATGTTGAAATCATTTATCCTGAGAGAATTGAGAAACCTTTATATTCTCAAGTTTTTAATCCTATATGTTTAGAACTTAAATATTTTAATACTGATCCTGAATATATAAAAGGTCTAAGTGATAAAGAATTTAAAGATCATAAAGAGGTTCTAAAAACTAATTTCGAAAAGTTAACATCAGATTCTATCAAATGATTTTTTTCTTTTAAA
Organism: Schmidtea polychroa; assembly: GCA_959609185.1. Classification (NCBI taxonomy): domain Eukaryota; kingdom Metazoa; phylum Platyhelminthes; order Tricladida; family Dugesiidae; genus Schmidtea; species Schmidtea polychroa. The sequence goes on from CAUHTR010007791.1 coordinate 171,022, forward strand.
AATGTCAACAATTAATTTAAGAGTGACAACATCAACCTTTTGAAGGGCAATAAATTTTTTTATGTATGATTCTTTAGCCACTTCTCTCGTTTAATTTTTTTAGAATATTCATTAGTTATAACATTAGCACTTTTTAATCTATTAATATTATTTTTAATATCTTGTATTATTTGATTTGATTTCATTATTTCATCATCAGTTAAGATTCCATCTTCCAAAGCTTTTAATTGAAATAAAAATAATTTAGAGATTCCTAATTCTATTGATAAACAAACTTCACGATATAAACTTTTCTTTTTAGAAGTATAAGATAATGAAACTATTTCAGTCAAGAAACCATCAGCTACAGAAATACTTCCAAGTATTACAGGTGCTATTGTTAAAACTGGTAAAGTTATGGGTAAAATAACTGTTAATATTGCAGATGCAAATCCTAAAGAATAACCTATAATTTTTAAAACTGTATTCCCTTTATTCCATCTATTTTTAACCTTTTTATAATGCTTTAATAAATCTTGTAAATGTAAGGTTTCTGATTTAATTCTTTTGCTCTCATAATTTCAAGTTCTGTGGGAGCCGA
>CAUHTR010007792.1:0-99851 GCA_959609185.1 Schmidtea polychroa
AAAAATTTTGATAATTATTGGGAACTTGTAATTTGTGAGTCGTTATTGATAAAGTCATGGAATCCGAAAATTAATGTCCAGAATGCAGTGAATACTTGTGTTTTAAATGTTTTTAAATAATTTTTTGTATATTGTATGTATTGATTGCTGTTTGTTAAATTAATTAATTAATTAAATTTTTTCAAATTATTAAATTAAATTATAAATAAATAGTTAAACATACATGGCAATGATTTAATTATAAGATAACGCCAATCAAACATTCTTTTCACGATTAATTTCGACAGTTTTCCTGTCATCATCAGGTGGGATATAATAACTCATTAAATTTAGGATTTTAAACAAATTTAATTATATATAAAAATTTTTTTTCATTTTATAAAAAAATATATTATTTTTTTAAAATTTTAACATTTAAAATTTAATTTAATAATTTAAAAAATTTTTTTATTAATTATTTAATTTAACACAACAATCAATACATACAATACACAAAAGCTTATTTAAAAACACTCAACACACAAGTATTTACTGCATTCTGCACATTAATTTTCGGATTCAATGATTTTATCAACAACGCCTCACAAATCACACGTTCCCAATAATTATCGAAATTTTTAATAAAATTTTAAAATCAGACATAGCCTATTTTAATCTTACAGCCCTTATTGTGCTCACCAATATGGCTCAAAGCCTTCGGTCTACAATGTTCTCGAGCTCGAATACAGAGATGACGGGAAGTCTCTCCAATGTATGTGGCATCAGTAACAGTCATGAGCAAGAGTTTGTGGGAGAAAATAGGCAAACCAGAACTTAAACGTAGTATGATATTATTGTGCGGAGTTTTTTCAACTGGAGGTGAAGAAGCAATGGGATACATGACTATACCGGCCACATGGAATCAGAAGACCAAAATAATCACCCGAATTCATAGGGGGCATTGATACAATGAAAGAGTTTGGAGTAAAGTTAGTGAAAATCAATAATATAGAAACGTCATTGATAAACAAAATTTACACTGATGAAGAAAGAATAGATAAAGCACTAGTGGCGATGGCAGGTGAGAATAATAAAGATATTGAAGGAATGATCAGGGAATACGGCGGAATTTTTATGGCATCGAAATTCGATCTGAGATTTACAAACTTAGTTCGACATGAGATGCGGATAACAGGAGATCCAATAATGCAACATCCTCGACGTCAACCAATGCACATGGAGAAAAGGATTGAAGAACTGATAAAAGAGTTAATGAAAGCAAATGTTATTCAGTGTTTCAAGAGTCCTTGGAATGCCCCGTTAATGATAGTGGGGAAGAAAGATAGATCTATCAGGATGTGTGTAGATTATCGTGGATTAAATTCCATAACAGAAAAAGAGTCATTTCCTATGCCTAACACCAAATTCTTACTAGACTGTCTCGCGAATGCAAAAATATTTTCGTCAATCGATTTAGGTCAGGCGTATTATCAAGTGGAATTGGCTCCAGAAATTCAAGAAATGACTGCATTCAGTACAAGAGAAGGACAATTTTGCTTCAATAGACTACCGTTTGGCTTAGCAACAGCTCCTGCGACATTCCAGAGACTGATGCACACAGTGCTAAAAGGAAAGCTATTCAAGGGAGTAGTAGTTTATCTAGATGATATCTTGGTATATGGTAAAAGTCAAAAAGACCACGATGAGCTATTAAGGGAAATATTCAGAAGAATTCAAGTGGCAGGACTGAAGATAAATCCAGAGAAATGCAAATTCAATAAAACAGAATTGTGTTTCCTTGGTCACACAATTAACGAGAAGGGTATCCAGACAAACAGGAAGAAAGTGGAAGAGATCGAGAAAGCAGAAGTACCAAAATGTTCAAAACAATTGAGATCGTTTCTCGGATTAACGAACTACTATAAAAGATTCATCAAAGACTATGCCAAAATCGCCGAACCATTATATGCTGCAACATTTGGATGCGATAAAGATATAAATTGAACTAAAGAATGCAATGAGAGCTTCCAAACTCTGAAGAGACGGTTGTGCGAAGAACCTATCCTTCCTTGTTATTTTCCAACACTCAAATGCAGATGGACTATCAAGATTAAAAAGTATGGTTTGCACCCAGTGTCAAACAAGACATGAAGAAGCTAAGGAAGGAAAATCAAAGATTATATATATATATATATATATATATATATATATATATATATATATATATATATATATATACTATCCTAAGAACAGAAGCTATGGAAAAAGTATGGGAACAACAACAAAAGGACATTCGGTTTCGAGAGCTGCGAGAGATATAGGAAAATGGATGTACACGTGAGAAAAAGAATTGTTTTCCTTTTAACGTAAAAAATACATAAATTGATGGAGGATTAATAACAGTAGAAAAGAACAAAAATATCTTAATGTTAGTCCCAGAAACATTTGCAGGCCTGTTAACAACAACCCTACATGAAGAACTATGTCACATTGGAGTTAAGAAATTATTTCATTATATGGAAAAGATATTTTATTGGCCAAAAATGCAAGAAACAATCCAACTCTGTTTACAATGTTGCGAGATCTGCGCTAAGAGAAAGATCGATCAGACAAGAACCAAGGAAACATTTATTCCTAGATATAGCTCTGAATTCCTAGAACAGATTGTTATAGATGTGGCTTACATGGAAATAAACGCCAAAAAAAATATATGGTACTAATGGTGGACCGTTTTAGCAAACAGATTTCTTTAACTGCAATCACAAAGCAAGACGAAGGGACCATTTTCAAAACAATACTTAACAGTTGGATCTATCGATTTGGAAAACCGAAGAGTATTTTAACAGATAGAGGCCGAAATTTCGAAGGGAATTTCTTAAGACAGAAGCTACAGAAACTTGGAATCAAACAGGAATTCAGCTCACCTTATCAGCACCAATCAAATGGTTTAGCCGAAAGAGCCATACGAACGATAAGAGATCTTATTACAGGCAACATTGGCAGGCGGATGTGAAGAGAGAAACTGGCACGAACTTCTACCCAGAATAGAGTTCACTATAAATAGAGATAATTTATGGACGGAGTGTTAACCTACACTCTAACCTGAAACAAGCCGAGATATCAAGAAGCGAAAGAATCGAAGACGCGAGATTTAACTCGAGTAAAGCCGCAGACACTATGAGAGCTATGGATAAGACAAAGAGGGGCACTCGTGTTTTCGAGGTGGGGGAGGAGGTACTCGTACGTAAAGAGACGCAGAACAGGCACAAGGATGGTATGCAATACGATGGCCCATATAAAATCGCCAGATTTCTATCACCTCATCGAGTCGAACAACATTCACAAGAAGGAACGAAAGAAAGAAGAATCGAGTGGCAGAAGAAGTGGAAAAAGTCTTAAGAAGGGGAGAGTTAGATATCTTGTTGTATTAATAATTTGGAATTTGCGGTTTTTTGAATTAAATAAAACTTGTTATTTATAAATTCTTTGAATAAATATATATTGTTAGTTTCAAGATTTTTCTGCGAAATTTAAAGATGGATCTAAAGACGGATTTAACTGAATACAATATTTTACAATACAATACAATATTAAAGCTAAAAATTATAAATTTAAGTTTAAATCCGAAATATTTGGCGCATAAAAATGAATAAAATCAGATAAAAAATAGCAGTCTACCATATTTTTTTATACTGGAGTCAAAGGTCGTAATTTAATTTAATGGTCGTGTAATTATATGATACAGAGAGGCGGCTGCATCAAGTGACACCGTAAGATTGCAGTATAAGCAGTGAAAACAAAATGTAATTTGAAATAATAAATAATTAAAACTCTTTACGCAACGTGTTGATCAATTATCCTAACTACTTTTGCTATATTTGTGGAGAGTATGTGTTCAAAGATTCCAGGAAGTCTATTACCTCCTCATCAAAGTTCAGTTCCACATATACTTCAAAATGAAAATTGATGAACAAAAGAAGTCGTTTGCTCTTCAAACCTTTTAATATGAACTACAGAAAAGCTAAAATGTTACCTTTAAGTATACTTATTGCCTGTAGATAATAAACAAATCATTGTGGTGATCTTATTTTTGTATAACTGAGATAATTGGCTTCAACAAAACAACAGCCAAGTATATTAAGTTTAAAGTCTGTTTTTTGACATGTTGGAAGCGCCTTTCCTGCAATTTCGATAGCCTATCAAGAAAAATCTTTAAAAGTTAGTGCATTATAAAGAATGTTAATGGAGCTTTGGTAGGGACTCTTAATATTATTGGCATTCTCACAGGATTGCAAGGTGGTTACACCAAGTATTGTTGTTTCTAAGCTTTTGGGATAGTACTACACTTACGCAGCATTATGATAGAAATTAATGTCCAACTATTACAAACCTTTCACCGGATCAGGTTAATATCAAGCATGAAGAACTTGTTCCTTATATTCCATCATGCACATGAATCTAGGATTGTTCAAAAACTTGTAAAAAGCTTTCAAATGGGATAATAAATAGATTGTAATACTTGAAAACATATTGCCGATATTTTCAATAGTAAAACTGAAAGTGGATGTCTTTGTTGGACCAGACGCACTTAAATTGATGAAACGATCAATTCAAGGCATTGTTGAATTTGGAAGACTATCAAGCATAGGAAGCATTGATAGAAACAGAAAAATCATTTTAGGTAAATACAAATATGGAAGAATTGCACGTTTTATATTTTAAAGAAGTTTTATCCTTTATTTTATTATTTCAGGAAAACATTCAGGAAATCTTTCAGAGATTAAAGTAGGTCAAATCAACTTTAAAAACATGCCACCGCTGGATCAAATACACACACATTATAATTTTAATATTAAATATATACAAATCATTCATACATACTTTCGGGGTAGAAAAATGACTATGTGAGAGTATGTTTATAATGGGCGATAAATAAGGGATATTTCAACAACTATTAAGAAAATACATGTATTTTGTTAAATTCAATTTACATTGTGTATTTTAGGGTTCAAAATGGGTGTGTGTGTCTGTATATGAAAACATCAATATTAAACAAAATGTAAGGGAAAATCACAAATTAAACATGTAAATTTACACACAAGGGCCATTGCTGTGAAGGTAGTTCAAGGTATCCATCACCTATTTTATGATTGTTTTTCATTCGTTTTCTGAGTATTTTCTCCCTCCTTTTCTTCGTAACACTCCGTAACAGACCCCTTCCTTTAAACGTGTTACGTAATTGATGAAAGATTCCTTAATAAGTTAAATAACACTTTAAAAGCAGTATTGAAAACTGATTTTTGATAATAAAATTTAGATCAAAATTCATTAAATAACTTTAAGCAAATTATATATATATATATATATATATATATATATATATATATATATATATATATATATATATATATATATATATATATATATATATATATATATATATATATATATATATATAAATGATTTTATTGATAATTAACTAATTACTTAATGTGCAAAATTCAATTTAATTTAAATTTAATTTATTGTCAAAAAACTAGTTTAATTATTAATTTTTTATGAATCAAAATTATCAAATTTAGTGAAATAAATATTATTAATTAAATATTATATTAATTTAATATAATTCTTAAATTATGAAAGTTAAAATTTAAATTATCTTTAAAAATTTAATAATTTAATTTAAAATTATCAATAAAAATTTTTTTTATAAGTACTCTTGAAATTTTCTCAATAAATTTAATTTTGAAATATTTTATCCAATCAAATTGTAACTAAATAAAACATTTTATAAAAATAATTCAATGTCAAATCTAAATATATCTTTCAGTAAAAATGGTCTCATCAAAAATAAAATTTAAAATAGAAAACAAAAAATTATTAATTATTAATAATCCGTTAACAAATGACACCAGAGAAATTAAACCAGATTTTGGCAGTAAAAAGAAGAATTTGTATTTACCGAACTTGGCAGATGTAAAGCAAGATCTGTCAATTCAAAAAAACAATTTTAACGAAAACTTCTATAAATCCAGAATTAATTCCAGTGAAAAATGTATTGATGTTAAAAATAAGCATTTTTATTCTTCAAACAATTGCAATGAAAATAAATATGAAAACTCTAAAACAAACTTTCAAAATATCAGTAATAAAAGAAAAGGTGTCTTTCAAAAAAAAGGTCATTATCAAATAATAAACGCTGCAAAATTGAACCTAGATATACTGAAAAAATTTCAAAGTACAAAAGAAACTTTCAATCACGATCAATGAGTAGGTCACGATCAATGAGTAGGTCACGATCAATGAGTAGGTCACGGTCAATGAGTTGGTCACGGTCAATGAGTAGATCACGGTCAATGAGTAGATCACGGTCAATGAGTAGATCACGGTCAATGAGTAGATCACGGTCAATGAACAGAAGACGATCAATAAACAGAAGACGATCAAAAAACAGAAGACGATCAATAAGCAGATCCCGATCGATAAGCAGATCACGGTCAATAAACAGAAGACGATCAATAAACAGAAGACGATCAATAAACCGAAGACGATCAATAAACAGAAAACGATCAATAAACAGATCACGATCGATAAGCAGATCACAATCGATAAGCAGATCACGGTCGATAAGCAGATCACGATCGATAAGCAGATCACGATCGATAAGCAGATCACGATCGATAAGCAGATCACGATCGATAAGCAGATCACGATCGATAAGCAGATCACGATCGATAAGCAGATCACGATCGATAAGCAGATCACGATCGATAAGCAGGTCACGATCAATAAGCAGATCACAATCAAGATATAGAAGTCGATCTTATAGAAAATATTCAACATATAAAAGCAAATCTCGAGGTTTTAGAAGATATTATTATAATACGGATAATTGTAATAATTATGACAAGTATGATAACAAATATGGTTATGAAAGAAATAGACATAATAAAAGCAATTGGTATAACCAAGCCTCATATAACCAAAGAGATATGAAAAGACCATTTAGAAATGAAAGAAATGGAAATAGTAGGAATAACGCATTATTTAACCATAAAGATCATATAAAACTATTTCAAAGAAACAATCAGAGCCACAGTAATATAAATAGATGTAAATATGATTCAGAAATAAATATAATAAAGATACTCAAAAAGTTAGAAATCACGTAAACAGACAGTTAATTGAACCGAAAGTAAATAAAATAGAAGAATTTCAAACAGACATGAAAACAGAAGACATGGAAAGAGGAGAAATTGAGACAGAAGTAATCGAGACAGAAGAAGTAATTGAGACAGAAGAAGTAATCGAGACAGAAGAAGTAATTGAGACAGAAGAAGTAATCAAGACAGAAGTAATAATCGAGACAGAAGAAGTAATCAAGACAGAAGTAATCGAGACAGTAAAAGTAATCGAGACAGAAGAATTAATCCAAACAGAAGCAATAGAATCATTCGCAGTCGAGACAGAATTAATTGAGAAGTCACCTAAAGTATTTAACTCTAAGATATCCGAAGTAGTAAAAAGAAAATTACTCAAAAGAATGTCTAAAATTTACAGTAAAAGGTTTTTCTTTTTCCTTAATCGACTTCTAAAAGAAAGTTTTAAACAAAGATTGCCAGGAGTTTACAGAGATAACGATTCTGGTGACATTTCTTTCAAAATTAACGAAATTCCAGATTGCTTATTATTACAGATTAAAAGGAATGTTGACCATATTTTATTTACATATAAAGGTTCAAAAGAAATAAATAAAGTTGTCGAAACTAATATTGAAGAATCAAACGACAAATATCAGAATAGCATCTCTTTAAAACAAAAAATAAAACTATTCGAAGATCTGTCAAAAATTCAAAATACAAATGAAAATATTACATTTTCTATTTATAAAGTTCTGGAAGACGCTTTCGTACAAAAGATCCCAGGAGTATTTAGGAATAATACGAATGAGCTTACGTATAAACTAGATCTATTACCAGATTGCTTAGTTTTAAAAATAAAAGATCTTGTTGACAATTTCATATCAAACAACAGTAATTTAGAAGCAAACAAATTAGAAATAATTGAAACTGAAGAAATAGAATTAAATATTGAAAATTCAGAAACAGAAAACAAGGAAGAGTACACCTCTTTGATCTCCCTTGAAGAAAGAAAACAATTATTAACAAAACTATTTGAAATGCAAAACAAAAATGAAAACGTTTCTGAATCCCTGTGTAGACTTCTGAAAGAAGCCTTTGATCAAGATGTTCCAGGAGTTTTTATGAAAGGTTCGTCTGAATTATCTTATAAGCTAGCAATAATTCCGGATTGTTTAATATTAAAAATGAAAAATATTACTGACAATATTTCATAGAAATATAAAAGATTTTATTATAGATTTTAATTTTATTATTTTGTGTTAGTCTCGTTATTTATTCTAAATTTATAAATAAATATGTCCAAATATATAGGTGAATATATCGAAATATATCGTGAAAAGAATGTTTGATTGGCGTTATTTTATAATTAATTATTGCCATGTATGTTTAACTATTTATTTAAAATAATTGATTAAAATTTAATTAAAAAATATTAATTTTACAAATTAATGAAATATGTGTAATTTAATAATTAAATATATAATATCTATAGTTTTTTTTATTTCATTTTTACTTTCACTATTACTTACATTATTTTATACTTATATGCTATTAAAAATAATTTGTATTTGTTAATTTTGAATTTACAGAGTTAATTATGTAAATTATACAAAACTTATTGCTTATCAAAACCTGAAGTTTCAAAGATTTTTGTAAGAGCTCAATGCCCTAATATGGTGTTCCAAACTCTCACGTTGTCCAAATACATATCCTCCTTTAAAGATTTGTGTTTAAATATATAAAAATTTTATTTAAATATATTTTTTAAATAAGGTGATTTTTAAAAAAAATTATATACAATTTTATTTTTCAAGGTCCTCACTACATTATAATAAAATTATTGTTTTTAAGCGAATTAAAAATATTTTACATTAGTAGTTTGTAAATTTCTTTAATATTTTCTAACTCAACATTTTATCTATGCATTCCGAGATTTTTTTATATATATTGCCGAATTGTAGAAACATTTGTTCCCTTTACACTTACTCTTTAATAATTTTGATATCCAGAAAATAAATAATTTTTTTATTATAATCACTATTGAAAAAATGAAGCTCCTTGATAAAATTCCCAATCTTACGTTTTATTATTATTAATTGTCTCAGCTGACAATTTGACAGCTAATAATTTTTCTAATAATTTTTTGATGCATTAAAATTTCACACTGAAATCATCAATAAAATAAATAAATAAAATATATTTTTACCAAATACAAAATATAAGACATGAACATATATTTTAAAAAACGTTACTAATCTAAGTTTTCAATATCCTTGATCTGAAACCTTTTACCAAGTCTTGGATTAATTAAATATCGCTTTCCTAATCTCGGATTAATGAGACTATAGCGCCGTTTTGATAAGTACGATTCATCCTTTGATAAGTCATTCATATAACTGCTGGTTATGAATTCTTGCTGAATACAGATGATAAAACTTATTAGTATTATAATTTTAAAGTAATACATTTTTGTAATTTTTAAATTTTCTATTGGAATTTATATAACAAAAAAGCAAAAGCTGATTGGTTATTTATGCTATATTTCGTAAACATAATTAGTTGAAATGGCATTGGGTATTATATGATAAATTATATTATTCTATCCTATCTGATTTTCCTGTTAAAAGAGAAGAATTAAAATTCAATAATAATAATAATAATAATAATAATAATAATAATAATAATAATAATAATAATAATAATAATAATAATAATAATAATAATAATAATAATAATAATAATAATAATAATAATAATAATAATAATAATAATAATAATAATAATAATAATAATAATAATAATAATAATAATAATAATAATAATAATAATAGTAACATTAAGAAGGCTTTACAAATAAAAATTTAGTAATTTATATACAGCAAATCTAACATAAACGCAATATTTCTAAAACCTTGGTTAAATTTTATTTTAAGTTAAACATGTTACACTATATCTTTTTTTTTAATATTGACAGCAAATGCATCAATTGAAACATGATATTCTTATATAACTTCGGCAAGCAATTATAGGTGCTTCTGTTTCCTTAACCAAGAACCATGACATAGCGTATTTTTTTAAAGCTTTTTCTATTTTAATACTTTAAAATCAAAAGATTATCAATGGAAGAAACTCTGAAGAAACCTCAATATAACCTCACATAAATACACCAAATAAAAGTTTGCTAGAGCATGTATTTTGTGAACAGTCACTTATTTAGGATAATAATTATTAGGCTTTGTAGTGGTGCTATTTGTATAAAATTGTTATTTGGTTTGATAACCAGTGGATATTTTACGTCATCAAATTGATCTTTTTAATGGAATCTTGCCAAATATTTGTCACAACAATGCTAAATAAATAAGTAAACACAAATCTTTCGATTATTTTTATGCCATTAACAATAAGTGGAACACTAGAAAAACTATTTTTTGTCTAATATAGGCTAAGCCAAGATTTGACAGATTTCCATAATCCTTCTCAAATCGGGAAATATGGTAACCCAGTTTCACAGAAGTAACAATTCCAAAGATAAAAGTAGAATAATGAAAAACGTTTATTCAAGAATTACAAGAAAATATATTTTAGCTTTTATAATAAATAACAATTCCTGAATAAATCTTAAAAATAAAATAAATTTTTCATTAAGTTACCTTGAAAATTTGCGATTTCAATATGAAACACAAGAAATGTTTCACAGCCTACATTATCTTAAAATCTTTAAGCTATTGAACCAGTTATTCATTAAGACCTCTCTCTCTCTCTCTCTCTCTCTCTCTATATATATATATATATATATATATATATATATATATATATATATATATATATATATATATAATATATATATATATATATATATATATATATATATATATATATATATATATAGATATATATATTATATATATATATATATATATATATATATATATATATATATATATATATATATATATATATATATATATATATATATATATATATATATATATATATATATATATATATATATATATATATAATAATAATAAAAAAGCATTCAATATTCGAATTTTTTAAATCCCAAATACTAACTTACACAAGCATTCTTTTATTTTATAATATAAAAATAATAAATTTAATATCACGTACAATTATAAGAACTTTTTTTCAAATTTCACCACTGATTTCTTCAAATTCACTTGAAAAAGACAGTGCCGAAAATCGTGAATATCAAAAACATAGATAGATTTATTGAGTCATTCAAGCTTTTTAATAAATTCAATTACAATTATTTATTTGTTATACTTTTATTATTAATTTAATTTATTTAGGAATAATTAAACAAAGTAAAAAAAATATTTAATCGTATCCTTATAATCGAGATTCATGTTATTTTATGTTATTTTACTTTAAACTTATTTTATACAAATATAAGAAGAATGGTAAATATAAAAATTCAATTAGTAAACATTCATAACTGCAATAAAATACCATAAATTAATAATTTTTTCTAATACAATATCTAATATCTAATAAATCAATAAATTGGAACTCCCAAAAATTAGAAAAATCGATATGATTAGATATTTTCTAATACTATAATACATCATTTTAATATTTTGAAATAGTTATTTTTCTAAAGCTTTTTAATTATTTCATATAATTAAATATAAATAATAATTTAAACAAATTTAGAAATAGACTTAATACTTAATAATACCAGTTATTATATTATCCAATGACAATTTAAACAAAATTAAAAATTGAAAAAAACATGGTCAGGATATCAGATCCATCAAAACAGAATGTTTTATTTAATAGTAATTAAAATATAAATAAAAATCATACTAAAATCAACAACTTGAAAAATCAAAGATTTTTCTATTACAAAACATGAAACGAAAAAGATGAAATGTTCTTTGAGATACGCTTATGTCTAACAGCACTCGTGTAAATGATTCCAATAATGTTGAAGAAAAAAAATTGAAAAAAAAATTGAATTTTTCAGGAAAACAGAAATTAAAGTTATTTTTCTTTCCGGGAATCTGTCTCTCGCCGTTTTCATCAACTTCCAAGTAAAATTTCAATCACAATAAACAAAAACAAAAACAAATAATAAAACAAAATTTAAATTAATAAAATTAATTTTCATCTGCAATACTTTATAATATTTTATAATATCTGATTAAAATAATTAAATAGAGGATATATATTACGAAATTAAATATAACAGAAAATGTATCATTATTATTATTATTATTATTATTATTATTATTATTATTTTTATTATTATTATTATTATTATTATTATTATTATTATTATTATTATTATTATTATTATTATTATTATTATTATTATAACAACTTCTTTCGATTTTCGCCTTTGATTTGATTTCAATTGGAATTGCGTTTATAAAAAATGACTAATATAAGTAATCTAATAATTAAATTGACTAATTAATAATTAGGTGAATGGTTTGATGCGTGTGTATATGTTAATGTATCTCTGAAACATGTCTCAGTCTTCGATCCTAAATAGATAAATATTTGAACTGTTATGTCATAACATAGATATTACAAAATTCTAGACTTTGATTTATTTAACATGGCGACCACGAACAACTTAGGAATATCCAAATTGCTGCAGATTTTTTCTCAACCCAAAATGTACTCAATTTGTGAAAATCTTTGTCATGTTGAGAAAAATCTATTTTGATATGATCAAACTAGATGAACAGCAAAGAAATATCGTTGTTCGAGGGTATTTAGACTAAAAAAACAAGAAGACATATGATGAAACTTTATTAGAAAACAATTTGGAAGAAAGATTAAGAAAAGCGTTTAAAGCACAAACAAATCTAGCGGAAGATATACGAAACGCTTTGAGCTATCGAAAAGCCAATTCAACACTCGATGACTACATCAATACTATAGAGGAAATGTTGAGCGTGTACCGAGGCACAAAATTACAAGCAGTAAATTAACAGGATTTTTATTAAAATATGGTTTGGACTGTGAAGAAAACTGAAGAGAAATTCAGCACTATGGAATTACAGAGGACTTAATAGAATAGAAACTCTACAAAGATAGGAAAGTTGACAATGAAGAAGAATAGATAGGTCCAGCGTCAATAAAATACATAAAATGTATTTTGAAAAAGGTGAAAGAATCAAAGTGGATCATAATCATTACAATTCAATGAAATCTAAACCTTTGAATAAGGATAATAATTTCCAAAATAGAAAAATTGAAATTTAAAGTAGGCTCAATCGATTTCAACGCCAAATTCAATGTTAATGCTGCAAAGAAGAAGGCCATATCAGACGAGAATGTCCAAATATTAAATGTTCCCATTAATAAATATTAAATATCCACATTGACAGGCATGATGGATGGTACAAAGTAAATAGATTTCAAATAACAAACAATAACAAAGAAATTTTAGAAATTATGGAAATTATAATCAGAAAAATAATGAAAACTTTAGGAATCTCAGAAATCAACNGTGACTCTTTCGGGCTCTTCAAATTTCCCATCAAACAACAGCCTCCAAACATAACAAATTCATACCACACACAAATCAAATAATCAAAAACCATAATATAACAATTGGTGTCAGAAGCAAAGCAAACACAACACGACACTCGCATTCGACGTTTTCTTTCAATCACGAAACCTTTCAGTATAGTTATTATAGAACTATAAAGGCCAGTGACACTGTTTGCCGAACACAGTAGGCCATATCCTTCAAACAAACCACTATTTTTTTTAGCACAACAAGCAATAAAAAACAGCAACAAAACAATTGATGGCTTCAAATCAAACAAATCCAACAAATATTCCACAAATACCCAACAACTACGATAATACTCAAACACCTGAAAGCACAAATTACTACTACAACCCAAACACCAACCCAGAAAACACACACACCATTAATTCAATAATCAACTCAAAAACAAATATCCCCAACTATTTCACAGATGACAACGGAACACCGCAAAAATGGTTAGAATTCGCGAAACTGACCCTAACGCTATCGGGAGTTAAATCAACAAAATCCCTATGCTCCAACATAATAGCGGCACTACCAAGCAACAAATTAAACGAAATCGCCGATCAAATCGATGAAATATCAAAAGACGACGACCCTTTTACAAAACTGTGTAACATATTGACCAACAAAAACAAGGTCAACAGAAGGCAAATGCTAGAGTCATGCCTCAACAATACACAGTTAGGGGACAACAAGCCCACAGATTTCCTGCGACAATTAAAACAAAAACTACAACCAAACATAACAAACTCCGGTTCCAACGAATTGGTGAAAGAATTCTTCATGCGCGCTATGCCACCGGAAATTAGACGAATCTTAGCCGCTAGCAGTAACGCTGACGTCGAAACATTCGCTGACATAGCGAATAAAATAAACGAAGAAATCTACCCCACAATCTGCAGTACCCAAAACTACAACAGAAATAAAACTAATCACAACAACCAACCAATCAACAAAAACTCCGAACCAAATGAAACAACCAACCGATTAATAAACACCTTGATCAGCAAATTCGACGAAATAATTGTCGAAAACAAACAAATAAAAGCGGAACTAGCGGAAATAAAAGAGAAATACAACAGACAAAATTTCAATCCAAACGAAAACAGAGACCTATTCAACAGAAACAATTTCAACACAGACCAACTATCATATAATCACAACAGACAAAACTATGACCGACCACCTAACGGAAACAACAGACAGAACTACATCCACAGACAATCCCAAAACGGCCATTACAGAAACCGGTCAAACTCACCAAACCGATACAACAACTACTGAAACAGCAGCCCAGAAAGGAATCCAAGAAATGATTTCTTAAACAAAAACCACTGCTACTTTCACAACAAATTCGGCGACAAAGCATATAAATGCATAAAACCCTGCGAATTCCACAAAACAGAGCAGGAAAACTAAAAATGTCATCATTGATAGCACCCACATTTGGTGACAATAACAATACTTTCACGGTGCACTCAAACAATACAGATTTTCTAATCGACACAGGTTCCGTGATCTCCCTATTACCACACTATTTATACAAAAATGCAAAAACTACAGAAAAGTCACTAACCGCTGCCAATGGCTCCAAAATTAAAACATTTGGCCAACATACAATAACACTCACAATAAATTCAAAAAAATACAATTGGCCATTCACAATCGCAGAAGTACAACAGTCAATAATCGGGGCCGACTTCCTAGCAAATTACAACCTAATAGTGGACTGCCGAAACAGGAAAATAGTCAAAAACAACAAAACAGACAAAGAAACAGCCAGGAACACAACATCAAACTTTTCGAAAGTAGACATCGGCGTGATTCAAACAAATACACCAACTATCAAAACAATCAAAACTATTGAACACGTACCAGAAATAGCCACACTACTGGCAAAATACGATAAACTCTGCGAACCAGTAACTTTCGATGGAAATTCAAACCACACTACTGAACACGCAATACTGACAAACGGAAACCCAGTCCACTCAAAAGTAAGACCATTGGATCCCAAAAAAAAATAGAAATCACAAAAAATATATTTAACGAACTGTTGGAAAACAATATAGTAAAACATTCAAACTCAGAATGGTCTTCAGCACTGATGCTAAAACAAAAAGCTAACGGGGAATGGAGAGCTTGCGGCGACTACAGACTCCTGAACAAAATAACAGAGCCAGATAGCTACCCACTACCTATAATAAAAGACATAATAAACCGAATAAACGGCGCAAAATATTTTTCAAAAATTGACCTACAAAAAGCATATCATCAGATCCCAATTAGAAAAGAGGACATAAAAAAGACAGCAATAACAACACCGATCGGCATGTTCGAATACAACCGAATGCCATTTGGTTTACGAAATGCAGCAGCAACTTTCCAACGATTCATGGACCAAACAATGAAAAACAACAAAAACACAATTGCTTACCTAGACGACATTCTAATTACAAGCCCAGATAAAGCAACTCATTTAAAAGACGTAGAAAAAGTATTCGAAACGCTGAACAAAGCAAAATTGAAAATAAACACACAAAAATGTGAATTCATGAAAACAGAAATAAACTTCCTTGGTCACACACTAAACGACAAAGGAACACAACCAATTGAAAACAAAATAAACAGCATAAAAAATTACAAACTGCCGACAAACACAAGAGAGTTGAGGAGATTTCTAGGAATGGTAAACTTTTATCATTCTTACATCCCAAACTGCAGTAAATTACTAGCACCACTAAACGATCTTATCAAAACAAAACGGAATGTCACAATAAACTGGACACAACAAACAACCGACACATTCAATAAAGCCAAAGAAAGCCTATCAACGGCAACACTACTCGGTTACCCAGATCCAGAACTAGAGTATCAACTAACTACAGACTGTTCTGGTTTTGCAATGGGCGCAACAATTTTCCAGGAAAATAAATTCGGCAAACAACCACTGGGATTTTTCTAAAAAAAACCTAAAATCACATCAAACAAGATACTCAACATTCGACAGAGAACTCCTAGCAATACACGAAGCAATCAAACACTTTCAACATTTACTCGAAGGACGAACCTTCAAGATATACACGGATCACAAACCGCTAACAAACGCAATAGAAATGAAAAACCCTTCACCAAGGCAGATTAGACAAATCAATTTCATTTCACAATTCAACTGCACAATAAACTACGTAGCAGGAAAATCAAACATAGCAGCAGATGCTCTATCCAGAATTGAAAGTGACATAAACGCCCTAGAATTCGGAGAAATAATCGAATTGGATCAAATCAAATCCAGACAAACCGATACATTAAGCAAACTGCCTACTAAACACAGCCTGAAACTACAGGAACTCGACGGAATATGGCACGATGTCTCCAACGAAAGCAATAAACGAATACTACTCCCGGAGGAATTCCGCCAAAACTGTATCGAAAAGATACACAGGATTAACCACCCGGGAAACAAAGTAACATACGAACTAATACACAACAGTTATATATGGCCTAACATGCGGAAAGACATCAAAAACTACGTCAAGAGTTGTCACAGCTGCCAACTAAACAAAACCACAAAAAAACTTAAACCTCAAAAAGTAAACTTCCCAAGTAGCGAAGTCTTTGAAACAATACACACAGATGTAGTAGGACCACTACCACCAAACGACAACTACAGATACCTGCTGACAATTATAGACAGGAAATCCAACTGGTTCGAAGTAATCCCAATAAAAGAAATCACCGCAAAAAATATCTGTGAATTGATCGAACTAAATTGGATAGCTCGTTATGGCCAACCGAAAACAATCATAACCGATCAAGGCAGGCAATTCGAATCGGAAATGTTCAAAATACTGTGCAATAAATACAATATCAAAAGAAACCGAACAACACCTTACAACCCACAATCAAATGGGAAAATTGAACGGTTTCACAGAACATTAAAAGAAAGCATCAGAACAAAAGCTAATGACCAAAACTGGTTAAATCAACTGCCAACAATATTAATCGGACTGAGAAATAGCCCAAACTCAACAGATAATGAAAGTCCAGCATACAAAATTTTCGGAAAAGCAACAAACTTGCCATCACTTAAATCAGATACAAACAAAAGCAACGAAAACAGCAAACAAATAACAAACAAAAATAGCGAAACCACCGAACAGAAACCAAAAGGAATTTTAAAAAGAAGACCGGACTCCGAATTAGACGGAAAAATAGTATTAACAAGACTTCATCTTAATAAAAAAACCATTCACAAAAGGATTCGAATCCAAATACGAAGGTCCATTCAAACTCCTAGAAATCAACAAGAACGTCGTCACAATAATTAAAAATAACAACAAAATGAAAATAAACATCAGGCGGATAAAACCATACCACAAGAATATAGACCCCCAAAACGACTCACCGAAAGACAAAACACAAACCCAAACACAAACAAAAAAACAACCAATTCACAAAAACATCACATTCAACCACAAAAATTCAATCAAAATATTCGACAAAGACACAATACTGGCTCCACTATACAAAAAACGTTACAGCGAATGCTTTAAATAAAAACACAAACATACACAAACAAACACACGCACAAACAGCGTTAATTGTACAGTTTTTATTTTTCTTGTAAATACAAAACAAAATGTAAATTTTTAATTTTATTGAGATTGTAGATACAAAGAAACAGAAACAAAATACATAAAAACATATAAAACATACGAAAAAAAAAGGTTATTGAATGTATTTTTTTACGTTACTTTTTATTGATCCATGTTAACCTCCGGTTTTAAAGGGGGAAGTTATGTAATGTATAGTTATTTTTACTTGTATTTCGGTGTTCACAATTAGGAATTGTGAATACTAAAATATAAATTGTCACCATCTGGGAAATCCAGATTTTCAAAAAAAAAACTATATAGCGATAATTTACTATAGTAAATTATCGCTATAGTAAATTGAAAAATTTAAAAAAAATCAATAAGAAAATATTTATTAAAATAGTAAAGCTACTATCTAATCAAAGGATCTCCAAATAAACCAGAATATCGACTAGCTATAGAAAATTAACGAAGTTTTGATCATTTATATTGTCAAAGAACAATAAATTAGAAAATCCGAATTATTTACATCGTGTTTTCCTCGGGATTATCAAAATATTATCCCACTAAAATATTACAACTAAATTGGAAAGTTTCATCATTATCTTATTGTCATTACCAAATTGTCTCCATTTTTTATCAGTGAATCTATTGAGTCCTATAATTATCCGAAATAAATATTTATTACCACTATAGTACCTCCCAAGACTATTTTGGGACCTAATTAACCTACCTCCGGACTCAAGGTTTTTAATTTTGTTTAGATTAAAGTTTTAGTATAATACATTATTGTTGATTATTATTTTTATTTTTATTTGTTGTTACACAGCACACACCCCGATTGACCCAACACATTTTTTTTATCGGTGACTCTTTCGGGCTCTTCAAATTTCCCATTAAACAACAGCTTCCAAACATAACAAATTCATACCACACACAAATCAAATAATCAAAAACCATAATATAACAGTTACCACGCAAATTCGAAAGCATGGATGACCACTGATTTGTTTAATTGTTTTATGCAGCATCTTGATGATGAACTGAGAAAATACAAAAAGAAATTTCATCTACTTCTTGATAACGCTCCAAGTCATAGCTTGAAGAAATGTTTTCAGAACATAGAAGTTATAATGCTTCCGAAGAACTTAACTGGTCATCTTCAACCCATGGATGCAGGTATAACAAAAAATTAAAAGCATTTTTACAGAAAAAAGTTAGTAGTTGATTATATGAATTCGCTTGATCAAACAAAAGCTTTTTGTTGTCAATCTTAAGAAATCCATATTGATACTCCAGGGAACTTGGGAAGATATAAAAGAAGAAACCATCAAAAATCGTTACAAAAAGGTTGCGCTTATTCCAGGTCTTCACGGATCTTATGCTTAAGAAAACTTGTCGTCAGATCCCGTTCTTGAGACACACAAGAATGAGTTTGACCAAATAATGGTTGATGAGGATATGATTCAAACAGAAGAAGTCATTGATGATGATGAAATCAGTGCACTGTGTCAAAAAGAATACACTGTTATAGATGTTGTACTTAGTGCTGAAGATGGTCAGGTCGATGACAGTTACAACATAAATCCAAGCAATTTATTGCATGCAATTGAAATTGTCATCAAAGCAAGTTTTTCTTCAAACAGCTCAACTCAAAAAATAACCAATGATACAGTAAAAAATTTAAAAGAAGTCAAAGATGATTTACAGAAATTCATTCAAAAGAAAATTCTACAAAAACTTTAGATGATTTTTTAAATAAATAATTGTCTTTATCATAATAATTTCATCTTAAATTCATTTAAAATTCCTTCATTTTCCGAATTAATTCACAATCCCAAAGAAAATCGATTTCTAATTTTTCGGATTAATGATGGTTGACTGTACTTGCGATTATAAAATAGTAATTTTTCTAAATACAACAAAATTTTGTTTTAATATAAATTATTTAAATATTTTATGTGTATTTATTATCAGATACAACAATATTAATAAACTTGGAAAAAAATTGGAGTAGGCTTCAATTATTTTATAAGCAATTATACTGCATAATTAGTATGCATATATTATTTTAATGTCGAAGTTCATTTAATTTTTTTATATCAGAAGCATTATTAACCTTTTTGCGCCAAAGGCCTTACTATTTCCCCCGTGAAAAAATAGTGACAAATAGTCGAAGATCGTATTTATCCGATTTCATTATATTTAAGTGACGAATGCCAGACGATTCTCTTTTATGTGCTAGATACGTTTATTTGTGTTTATAGGCAAGTTTAAACTTGTTTGTTATTTTATTTGACATTTATGAATCTGGTAAGTAGTAGTCTGTCCAGTATGCCAAGACGCTTTATAATTCATGGAATTACAAGATCAAGATTTATAAGATAATCTATTGCAAACAGAGGATATAATCTCTCAAAAAGTGAAAACTGTCATATGACTTATTTATATTGAAACATAAAATGGGAAATTAACTATTAAGAAGGTTTAGTATAACCTTTGATGAGTTCAAAATGTGATAATATAGGTTTGGTGAGAACTATTTGTTAATGTACTTCAGCTGTTCTGTTAGAAATGATAACATTTAAACTTGTTTAATTTGTCATTCCAAAACATCATTATTTGTACCCCAATGACGATGCTAGTGTAATGGTGAAGTATAAAAAAGATTCCCCCCCCCCGAATACCAATTATGTTTATGTCACGGTCTGCATTATGAAATATTTAAAAAAAGAAATATTTTGAATCGGATGTTGCTGACATTATCGATGATGATGATGATGACTTCCAATATAGTGAATTTTTCGATTATTTTAATGAATGAAATGGGTTTCCATGTGATAAAGATATCAAAATACAAAATAATCTGAAGGTTTTGATTAACTTTTGAAAAAATCTAGCGTCATAAATTTAATTAAAAAAAATATCGATGAAATAGGACACAAGCTTGAACTTCAATTCGATGTTAAACTCTATTTACCCTATGTTACAAAAACTAGTGAGAGTTCCGATTCAAAATATGTATATTAGCTTTTCGGTAGACTTTTCGAATCTTCTTTGTTTATATTGTTGGGTTTTAATATTTTTGAGTCAGTACTCTCTGACTCCATATACCAGCTTCGGCTGTCACCCAGAATGATCCGACCAACAAAGATAATTAATGGTCTACCCGGGCTTTTCTGCATGCACTCTTTTTCTTGGTCTTCTCCCATTAATCATGCTGACAAGATAATGGGCCTAATTTTTCCTTCTGTTTACTTTTCTCTTTGTTTACTAAACTCGGGATTTCTTTCTACTAGCTAATTAATTAATTAATTTCATTTTCTTGTTTTTCATCTTTTACGCACCTTTTCGCACTCTTACTTGCACTTTCTGAAAATTCCGTTTTCACCATGTTATTCCTCGCTACCTGTTCTACCCATGACCAATTTTCCAGACTTTAATTCGAATTTATGAATATTTTATCGATTTTTCCCCATTCACATTTTTGTGCTTTTCCCATATATTGATGTAACTTTCTAGTAAAGTTTCTACCCATTTTATTTCTTCGCATTGTCAATTCTCTCCCTGATCAGTTTTATACTTCTCTTATTCCTTCAATTACAAATATAATTTAATTTTACTTTAAATGTCTTTATAACCCCAACAATATCACCTTCATCTTCATATGATGAATATTTTAACCAGAGCTAGATGCTGCAATTATTAATGTTAGTTTTGAAAAAAATTCCTAACTCCAACTTAATCTTCAAAGTCGACTTTACAATATTTAAGAAAACATGTCAAAGGCCAGAAAAACTTCAAAAATTATTTGATGCGTTAACAACAATGAAACTATCATCAACCGAAACCGAACGAATGTTATCTGTTTCCTTCCACTTTTGCGTTAAACTTCGAACTCGTTTATCGGATTTCTCACTAAATTTCTTTGTTTTTCTAAACTATTTTAAAATTAAATGAAAGGTGAAAAAATCTTTTTTAAAATCCGGTAATTTTTTATGTATTCTTCTTCAATCAGTAACAAAACTTCTTTTGAATTTATTGTTGGAATTGAATTAATTTTGAGCATTAGTACGATGAAACCAATAAAGGCCCTGTAAAAAAGACGAGACCATCGCCCAGAACATAAATTATATAATAATAATAAACCAGATATTTTTTTTACAAGGGCAAATTTAGGACTTTTTGTGTCATTTTTGATGCCATCGTCAGTGATTTTAACCAAGCTTAGGCTATCCAGAAATTGGCGGATGTTGTTCATTTTTATTTTGCCACTAAAACAACCGAGTCAATAAAATCACATTTGGACTTTTATTCACTTGATTTAAAAAACGAACTTTACAGCGGAAGAATACAATAAAACACCTCACATTCTCAGAAACTGGTAAATCATTTATTCCACAAAACGTCTGGGTATAATATGTCACTGTAATTTGTAAGGCGGCTTTCAAAATATTTGTATTGCGCCGATAAATGCGCAGTAGAGATATATTATTCAGTCATTTAGAACGAATAAAATGATCTTTGAGGACAATATATCAGGACAAATTACACTTTTCAATTGCCCACGGACTTTGTGGAAAGGCTGCATTGGTTATATATTAAAACACAATTGGTAGGACCTTGTGCGGTATTTAACTCTTTATTTATCTAAATTTTGTTATGAAAATTAAGTTAATGGTTTAAATTCTTATGATTTAAGAAATGCAGGATTTATGCTAAAAATTTTAAGACATATTTATTTTATTTTGTTGCACTGATTGCACCAGGTCTCTAAAAAAGTATTCCAGGCCAGGTCACCAATACCATAAGCACTTTAACCCCAGTTATGATTATTATTAACGATTTATTTATTTATTATTAAAACATTATTTTTATAATAATTTAAAAATTACATCTAGATAGAATTTATTTGAAAAATAACAACTCCAACTACGTTTTCAGTTTATATTAATAATTTTGAAAATTTCTTATACCAAACAGAATTTATTGGATGAGGCTTGTCAAGTTGTGTAACATCAATTCTGTCGATTTTGTTGGATATATGTATTTTCGCCCGATAACTATACCACACGGCTTTTCGTTCGATATAGTCATCAATATTTTCATTCAGTTCCTTTTTTTTATTATAACATCTAATTCGAACTGTAACATCTAAATATGATTCTTTTTCATAAATTTTCAAATTTGTTATAACCAAATTAACAAAATGATATTTCAGAATGAAATAAATCCGAACCGTATTTAGCCAAGCCGCGAATGATAAATATCCTTTATGTACAGATGGCTGAGATAGATTATATTGAATCGTATAAATCATATTTCGATTGAAAAGTCTTGGATCAGTATTCCGAGGGATGTAATATAAATCAAAAAATGTTGGGAAAGCAATTTCGATAAAATTTTT
This sequence comes from Schmidtea polychroa, assembly GCA_959609185.1. NCBI lineage: Eukaryota > Metazoa > Platyhelminthes > Tricladida > Dugesiidae > Schmidtea > Schmidtea polychroa. The sequence continues at coordinate 23,665 of CAUHTR010007792.1, forward strand.
ATACTTAACCAAATTTTCAATGTTGCTTTTATCTGGAGGTTTAAAATTGCCTCCTTTATCGGCCGAAAATTTAATATTAGAGCACTCAATAAATTGACGATAAAATTTATCAGAATTCCGGAAATATATTGTTGAAGTACAGTTACTGTTTTCTGAATATCTTTTGTCCAAAGTTTTTCTAGAGTCATGTTTTACAATTAAATTGCATGCACCACAGAAGTTCCTACAATTTAACGGTACAAAGTTCTTTATCAGAGAATATTTAATTAACGTTTCCATGTTCAATTTAAGACCGTTCATTAGAAATAAAACAGTTATAGAAAGTAATAAAATATGTAATTAATCGTACATAAATTAACTATTTTTAATTTCAAAATAAACTTTATGAAGAACTGCAAATTTAAATTATAATATTCATTTTTTGTGTTTTTAAACAAAATGTAATTTGAAAAGCTTAAATTTTAAACCGTTTATTAATTCATTCAATTAAAATGATAAATGTAAGATAATAAAATGACTTTTTAGAAATTATTGTAGTTAAATCCAACTTGAAATCCATCTTCAAATCTTACATAAATTTATTATATAACAAATTTTTAATTTTTCACAAAAATGCGTAAACTCAATTATTAAAACAAATTCAGATATCTAACTGTCCCCTTCTTAAGACTTTTTCCACTTCTTCAGCCACTCGATTCTTCTTTCTTTCGTTCCTTCTTGTGAATGTAGAGATGATAGAAATCTGACGATTTTATATGGGCCATCGTATTGCATACCATCCTTGTGCCTGTTCTGCGGCTATTTACGTACGAGTACCTCCCTCCCCACCTCGAAAACACGAGTGCCCCTCTATTCTTCTCCATCTGTAATTTGACTCACAACTGCACCAATGTCTCCGAAACTAGCGTCTGTGTCTAGGATAAAAGTCCTATCTTCTCTTGGAAAATCAAGGAAGGATAGGTGCTTCGCACAACCGTCTCTTCAGAGTTTGGAAGCTCTCATTGCATTCTTTAGTTCAATTTATATCTTTATCGCATCCAGATGTTGCAGCGTATAATGGTTCGGTGATTTTGGCATAGTCTTTGATGAATCTTCTATAGTAGTTCGTTAATCCGAGAAACGATTTCAATTGTTTTGAACATTTGGTACTTCTGCTTTCTCGATCTCTTCCACTTTCTTTCTGTTTGTCTGGATACGATTCTCATTAACTGTGTGACCAGGGAAACACAATTCTGTTTTATTGAATTTGCATTTTTCTGGATTTATCTTCAGTCTTGCCATTTGAATTCTTCTGAATATTTCCCTTAATAACTCATCGTGGTCATTTTTACTTTTACCATATATCATCTAGTTCCCTTGAATAGCATTCCTTCTAGCACTGTGTGCATCAGTTTGTGGAATGTCGCATGGGGTGTTGCTAAGCCAAACGGTAGTCTATTGAAGCAAAATTGTTTTCTCTAGTACTGAATGCAGTCATTTCTTGAATTTCTGGAGCCAACTCCACTTGATAATACGCCTGATCTAAATCGATTGACGAAAATAATTTTTGCATTCGCGAGACAGTCTAGTAAGAATTTGGTATTAGGCACCGGAAATGACTCCTTTTCTGTTATGGAATTCAATCCACGATAATCTACACACATCCTGATTGATACATCTTTCTTCCTTACTATCACTAATGGGGTATTCCAAGGACTCTTCCAACACCAAATAACATATGCTTCCATTAACTCTTTTATCAACTCTTAAATCTTTTTCTCCATGTGCATTGGTTGACGTCGAGGATGTTGCATTATTGGGCCTCCTGTTATCAGCATGACAAACTAAGTTTGTAAATCCCAAATCAAATTTCGATGCCATAAAAATTCAACATTACTTTACTCCAATTTCTTCCGTCTTCCGTCTGGTACATTTTCTCTTCTGCCTCGTCTCTTCGTCGTTCATTTCTTCTTTCACAATTTATTGTCTTGACTCCACCAACGAAATGAATCCCATGGAGCTGATGTTTTTTTAGTTTTCTCTCAATATAGTATATTTCTCAAGGACATTGTATCTATCTTCCATGTCGTTGTGAGAAGTTCTGAAATCCTGGCTGTTCTCAGTGTAATCTCTTCTTTAAGATTTTGAATCTTCTTCTTCTATGCACGCTATTCTTTGTTATCGATGTGGAACGTCTTTCCGTAAGAAAAAACAATCTCGGAACCCGTGTCCTTCTTTGCCACATATCAGAAATTTATTTCCCAGTGGACACTCATACCTTTTGTGTCCCCTTTCGCCACAGCAAAAACAATCACCTACCGTTAATTTTGGAACCTATGCTTGTGGTAGTCCTCTACTTTCCTCGTACAGTCTCCTTGCTATATTCTTCATAGATATTGTTGCAGCTTCCTTTCTGAGCTATTCGGGATTCTCGCATTTCTGAAGAATTGTTCTCTTGGAGATTGTTCTCGACGACCATGGTTATGTCCTTCGTATATTATTGGTACGCCTGTAGGATGTTCGTCTCTTCTTGATCTGTGTGACTAAATGACTCTTCTGATAGTCTTCTTTGTGGTGATGTAGGCATGGGATCATGGGTATTCTTTTGATTTCTCATCTGCCCTCCCTCAGTCACGCTAGCGTATGTTCTTTGACCGATTGCTTTAATAAATTCCGTTTTACTGTTTCTATTTTTTTTACTTTCAAAAGTTTTTGCCAATGATCTCGTTTCTTCAATTTTTCGTTTCTGGCTTCGTTAATAGTGTTGGGCTAGAACTGATTTCTAAACCCAAAGTTAGGAAGGGGACGAAAAGTGTCAGTACTCAACACGCATACCTAAATTTAAGTTTATTTAAATAAAAATATATAAAAACAACAAATAAACATTGATAATAAAGAGATAATATACCCAAAAATAAAACATCTGAATAAAAAATTAAATAAAACACGAGCAAGACGTATCACACGAAAACTTATTCATATATAACCGAAAGACATAAAACAACAAAAACAAATTCGGTAAAAGGCGATTAGTAAAAATTGAAAAGAGAAATTAAAGAAAATCTACATAAAATCTTACGGAAAGAAAATTATATCAAAATTTTGAATAACAATCCAAAACAATCCAAAAAATAGTAAAATCCTTCATGGCTCCAAACGACCCAATAAAATTTATAAAAAATTAATATTTTAGTTTAAAATATAAAAAATTAGAAAACATTTTAGTCACAAAAACACTCTTTATGCCAAAAACGTTTACTGTTATTTTGTATAACCAACGGAAACATTCAGTAAGAACGATATGTTAATTTATTATAATATTATTATAATATGATTCTTAATGTGATTATGTCGATCGATTTATTTTTTGAAATTTTTACTTATATTTAGTGTGTAGGAGGGGTTAAAATCGAATTGAACGATCTTCGATTTTGATCCGTCCTGCATCTAATTTATTAAATTTAACGTCACTAAGAACATCCTTGACGTATGTAATACTTTGACACTAGTGTGATGCATGTTAGTTTGATGAGGTTGAGTAGAAATTGCGTGATTTGAGAAAACAATAGAGTCAAGGGACCAGAGTGAAATCGGACGTACATCTTCTATCGATAGTCCGTGGACCCAAAGAGTACCCGAAAATTATAGTGCAAGTAGTGCGCTCACTTTTTGCGAGTACTCACTCAGTTGATACATTACCAACTATGATCATTCATCGGGTATCAATCGATAGGATGATCATTGTATTCTGGGTTACACTGGAAACAGCACGAAAGAGTAAGATGATTGACCACCTGTAACCCACCATAACCTTTGACAGCGAGAAGTGTTAATAATGTGTTTTACAAGTATTTGAATTGATTGTGATGTATGAGACTGGTCACCTTGTATATTAGAATTGATCCAATACACGAAAGAAATTAAAATTTAAAAAAATGATCCGAATCATTAAAAATAAAAGAACACTGCTGAGGGACAATTGTATAAAAGAGGACAAAAAAATACCCTGTCCTCTCAGAGCAGTTTTACTATTAATTATTTGAAATATTTTTAGTATTGTTGGCGCTTAGGGGTGTGTCATTTAAATGTCCTAGGGTTATTTATAGATTTTGAATCGACGCCTTCCTAAACGCCTTCATGACTATTTTACTTTATACCATCAGCGTACTCATGGTAACAACAATATTGGTCATGTACACATTGGCTGAAAATCAATGAGCAGGTGAGCTCTACTGCTAAAACTACTCCTGATTGTATTTTCATTTTCGGGTTCTGGACTACCGATAGAAGATATTACGTCACTATTCCATTATCTATTTGTTATTCATTTAATTGTAGTCCTTATTCATGGATGTTAGTTAATGTTACTTTCGAAAATCTTTCGCAGGGATCTACCTATATTTCTAATTCTGACCTATTTTCAATCAATCTTCCTTTCATTACTAGCCTAACTATAATCATAAAAAGGTGTCAGATCATAGATTTTAATTCAACTTGGTGCGTTTTTTATGCTATGTATTTGCGACTCATTATAACAAGCTCTCAATTTTTGGTTCTAGCCCAACAATATAAAAAAAGTCAAGTAAAGAATATTTTTGCGAATCTTGTAATAAATACAAAATCACACAAAGCGAAACATGAAAGAACCAATGTTCATAAAATAAAAAGTTATGGGGATTTACAACAAGCGAGTTTTAAATTACCAAAGTTTCCATGGGCTAAATATAAAGGAGAGCATCATCTTCCAAAATATAATTATTTGGGTTGAATGGGCTGAAGCGTGTTTTAAAAAGGAAATGGAAGTGTATGCTAAATTCATAATAAAATAATGTTTTTAAAAAATTTCTTTCAAAATATGTACTAAATGTAATATTGAAAAATCAGATGCATCTTTTAAAATTATTAAAAGAAAAGAAAAATCTTATTTTGTTGGTATGTGTAAAAAATGTGAAAATATATAAAATAAGTTAAGAGCGGAAAAGTATGAAGAGCAGCGTTTATTAGGAATAAGAAATCTGAAAACTGTTTTATCAAGAAAAGTTTGCACAAAATGTAAAAAGGCGAATTTAGGATTAGATTAAAGAGAGATTACTATGTTTTTAATTCAGAGTGTATAAAATGTGAACAAAAACATTGGAAGGAAATTTATCAGTAGATAGATGTGTAGACTCCAGCCCAAACCGGAATTCTCAACTCTTACAAACTTTTTATTAGGCGATTGGGGGAGTATATATTTTAAGTTACCCCCCCCCCTCCAACCTCCCATTAATATTTTTTAATTAGGTTTTAATCAGTAATTACATAATATCATTTTAATTTATTTTAATTGGTGATTACATGATATTTTTAATTTTTGTTTTAATCGTCGAATACGTAATATTAAAAAAAAACTAAATCACTGATTACATCATCAATTTTAATTTTTTATAAGATTTTCAAAGATTCTATTGCTTGAATTTAAATTCTCTATTTAATGATATTATGACGTAATAAAAATTTTGAAATTTCATTTTAGTACACTACTTTTGAATTTACAGGTCATTTTAAACAACTTGAAATATTTTCTTTCAAACAATATATAAATAGAATTTAAATCTCTACGAAATGACATCATTATTTCTTTTCAAATCCACACTGATAACACCTTAAACAGCACCTTTTTCAGCCAACTTTTACATACTGAGACATTTCCGATCTTTAAAAAATAATCCCTCTGTGCAAAGGCGTCTTTAGAAATTTGTCGCCCCTGTGCTATAAACTATAATGTACCCCTAAAAAATAATTTTTACAAAAATATATTATGTTTATTAATAATATTACACATTATTGCATATACATATATTAATATTATATATTACATCATTTTATTTCAATAACTAGGATAACAAACGAACAAAAAAAACAATAAAAAAATAATATTAAATTAACATTAACTTACAAAAATTCAACAGTCTAATGTTTTCTTTAAACAAACAATTTACGGCGCCCCTTCACTCACAGCGCCCCCTGTGCTTAGCACAGTTAGCACAATGGAATAGACGGCGCTGCCTCTGTGTCATAATACTGGGTAGCTTTCGTTTGGTGTTGGCGGATTTTCGGGAATATACGGGTCTAACTCAATGTTTTTTTCTTATGAGTTTAATTAATCATACAACTTTCTAAAAACATCATTTACCATAAATATACCTGTATCTTCTTGATTTATTTGATCATTATTTCTTAAAAGGTTAAAAATTACAAATCTCGTTGTCCCATATTACTGGATAGTTTTCAGTAAACGCTTAAAATAATCTATAATTTGTCAAGAATTAAAGAAAGTAACGATAATTTTAAACTTATTTGTTCACATTTAACAATGTTGTATGATTATTAGAAATCCCCTATTATTTTGACATTTCATTTTTGTATTTCTTTGTAAACCCAATTTCAGTTTTTCGTCACAAAAGTTTAATTTTTTAAAATTTTTATCTATAAATATGGAACGAAATAAACGTGAACTTTTCAATGAACAAAGGGGGTTAATATATGAGAGTTTGCTAAGTGAAAGTGACAACGGAATTTATAAGAGGGGTGCATACAATTCCATTTTAGCTAAATACCACTGTGAGTATTCAAACTGTAGCCAAAATCTGGAAACGAGACAAAGAAATCAGTCCATCGAAAGTGGCTTCAAAAAATCTCGGTCGAGCTGGGGTCCAAAAAAGAGCAATTTTGAATTTAAAGGTAAAATTTGAAATGTCCCACTGAACAAACGAAAAACTATTAGATCACTTGCAAGTGCCTTGAAAATGTCAAAAACGTCTCTGCATCGCCGGATAAAAATTGAAGAAATGCGAGTTTGCACGGTAACATTAAAGCTCTGTTGACGGATGCAAATAAAGAGGAGCAGATTATGTTTGTATTCCGTCATTTGCAATTTTTTGAATAAGTAATTATTCGATTCCCGGATATGTTTGATATGTTTCACATTGATGAAAAGTAGTTTTATCTAACTGACGAACAAAGTCGTTATTAGCATGAAACAGAAGAGGTTGAACCACATTGTCAAGTAAGATCAAAATGATTCATAACAAAAGTGATGTTTCTTGCATTTGTTGCTAAACCTAGATTTGATGCACTTAAAAAAGAATGGTTTGATGGCAAAATTGGAATTTGGCCATTCATAAAAATAGAACCTGCAAAAAGGAATAGCAAAAATCGTAGTAGGCACGTTCGTTGTTGATAAAAGAGTACCGCAAAATGGTAATTGAAAAAATTCTTCCAGCAACTAAATTTAAGTCGCCTGAAAACTAGCTTATCAAATAGTTGTAAATGCTTAAATTAAAGATATAAACACCTATACACGAGTATTTCTACTATTTCGTTGTGATTACGGCTTATTCGATAGGTGGCACAAGTTTACTTTGAATTCACTCTTGCTTGACGTTGGTTTGTATATTAGGCTTTACCACAATAAATAAGTTAAAGTTCCAAGAGACAACGAAAGTCCCGCGCTTAGACTACTAAAAAATAAACATATATAATAACCAATGGAATGTGAGGAATTATGTGTTAATTATTTTGGTAAGGTTATGGAAGCGCCAAATTTACCCCTGCCTGGCACCAAAAGACTTCCTTACGGACCTGAGTCAATGCGTTAATTATATGACCCAAAGTAATTCAAAATATTTTATTTTAAATATAAATAATATTGATATTCTGGAACATTTTCCAAATTTTATTTCTTCAATAATATCTGACTTTCTCAACAATAATAGACAAATATTGACCGATTCATTGAAATCGATGCTCACTAATTTATAAGTAATCCAATCTCTCGATGCCTGTTGACTTGATAAGAAGTAAATTTATAATTTTTTGAATTGTTAATTTCATAATAACATAATTAAGAATTTAAAAATATAATTGACATTTACTTATGGGATGAACCTAAATGATCTGTTGGGTAAAGGCGCCTACTCTAAAGTCTACTGCGGACTGAACCAAATGACCAAAGAGAAACATGCGGTGAAACATTTCAACCGAAGTCGACCAAAATGTTCAATTGCCAAAGATATTGAAAACGAAGCGGAAATCATGTCCAATTTGCATCATAGAAATATCGCAGAATATGTCGCAGCCTATGATTGTGGAAATGAATTTTATTTGGTCTTTAAATTATACACTGGAGGAGAACTCTACAATGAAATTATTAAGAAGAGAAAATACTCAGAAAACGAATGTAAAACAATCATAAAACAGGTGATGGATGCCTTGAACTACCTTCACAGCAATGGAATCGTTCACCGTGATGTGAAACCGGAAAACATTCTTTACGAAACTAAAGAATGTAATTCTATAATAAAACTTATAGATTTTGGAGTTTCTAGGTTGTTTAATACGGATAAACCAGACACGGAATTTACTACTTTTATTGCCAGCAAATATTATGTCGCGCCGGAAGTATTAATAAAACCAATATTCTATACGAAATTGGTTGATTGTTGGTCAGTCGGTATAATTACTCACATACTTTTGACTGGGTATCCCCCGTATGACGGTGAAACGGTTATGGACGTCTATATTAATATACGCAATAGTAAGTTTGTATTCATTGAAAAAGACTGGAGTGAATGCTCACCAGAATGCCTATCGTTTGTCAGCAAGCTGTTGAGAAGAAATCCTTATCATCGAATGAGTAGTGCAAAAGCAATAAAGCACAAATGGTTTTCCTTTTCTCAGTTTTGAATATTTATACAATCAACAATCATTTCAGTAAAGCATCAATCAAAATGATGTGGCTGAAATGTGTAAAAATGTCTTCATTATTGCAGAAATGTATGGTTGATTTTTGAAAGTAAAACCTAGAATAATGTTTTTTTGTTTATTAATGCAATTTGAAAATTCGGGAATTTTGCCCATAAAAAACGGTATTAATTTCCAATAAAACAATTATCCCAAGGTAACTAATATAAATGGGAAGATATCATTCCATAAAAAATCAATAATTAAAATTCTATATAATTGTTTTATTTGTTTAATTGTATTGAGGACACCTAAATTATAAAATAAAAATAATTATTAAAGGCGTAAAATGATTGAGGAATATGATAATAAATAAATGGGGGTATTCTTCTGGAACTCAGTGAAATAGGAGTGGAAGAGAAATATTGAAAAATGAGAAGGGAACAGTAGAAAATCAATAAAATAGAATTAGATAAAATTAGATTAATTAACAAGTACAAGCGCCAAAGAAGCAAAACAGAAAGAAAAAGAAAATTTAGATTATCTTGTTATCTCGATGGCCTACTCGAGATAAAGAAAAAAAGGGCATTGGAAATCCAAAAGATGGAAGTAGATATAATTTATTTATCTACTTCTGTTATCTACTCAGCAGTTGTATCAAAAGACAATCAGCTATGCGGTTATCTTCGATGGGAAGTAATGATTCTTCAATGTATGAGTTCTCTGTTTCAGGAAATTTGTTTATCGGAATATGATAATCATTGTAGGATGTGTCATCAAGCAAAACACATGCTTGTTTCAAACGGCTGAGGTTAAAGATCTGCGTTGAGTCATTAATGATAAATTTGGCATTTTTATCTTTGATTTCGATTAGCCTATATGGTCCCAATATCTAGATTGCAGGCTTGAATGTTCCGGACGTAAATATGTGATGCATTCTCGAATGTTTTTGTTCAAATATTTTCACTATGCAAAAGTAATAGTAAGTAAAGTAAAGTAAATTTAAAAGAATAGTAATTTTAAGTTTGTACCCTATATGTCTAATATTTAACTTTAGAATTTAGACTTTCATACGTTTTGTTTAAATGTAAATTTTATTGAAACTATCCTTAAGTTTGTTCCGGCCCTTGACAACATCCCAAAATTAATAACCGGCCCTCAGATCAATACAAGTTGAGCATGCCTGGTTTAGAACAAAGACATGAAAGTGGTGAAAGAATTTGGGAATTTTTTGGGATGAATCTATGGCAGCAGTTCACCGTTCCAAGAAAACTTTGCAGTTGAGTTACTATTTTTGGAAGACGAAAATTGCGGATGTTGTTAAGTCTGTCCGAAGGTAGACGAACTCCATCGTGAGAAATAATGTTTCCTAAAAACGAACTTCTTCCTTGAAAAAATGAACATTTATCATTGTTGATCTGCAGATTATGTTCATGTAATGCGTTAAGAACTGCGTCTAAGTGGTGTATATTGGTTTCAATGTCCTTAGAACCGATGAAGATATCATCTATATATGAGATCGTAAATGGGAAATCCATTAAAATTTGGTTAATGTACCCATGGAAGTTTTGGGCAGAATTCCTAAAACCAAAAGACATGTAAATATATTCAAAAAGGCCAATAGGCGTCAAAACGGCAGTTTTTTCAATGTCAGAATCTCTGATGGGTACTCGATGATGTGCCTTGACGATGTCTATTGTGGAAAATACCTTCTTGGGAACAAGATGTAATATAAAAGACCATGGTGACTTTGATCTTCTAATGATTTTTTAAGTGAAGACAAATTTCTCGTTTCTTCAGCTTTTCTCGTGGATTTACTTACCCATATGAATACTCTGAATCAGTCACTGCAAGGCGAAAGTACAACTATTTGCTTTATGCATCAAAAGGTGCAAGAGTTCTGCAACAAATGTCGTCTTCTAAAAGATCATCTTCTGCAAGGTAGTTATTACCACTTCCCACAATTGACATCTCTGGTGGAAAACGATGAAATACAACGGGACGACATTTCAAAAACATCCTTTACCACAGTAATTGATGCTCTACTGCAAGAATTAACCAAACGAGTTCATGATTTTAATAAAATTATACCAGTACTTCGTTTTGATGCTTCTCCTCATCTGTTTGAGAATGAAAATACGCCCCTATACCTTCAAATGGAATTGGTGAAGTTGAAAAACAATGAACAGCTCATCAAGAATTTCGAGGATGAATCTGATTTGTTAGAATTGTGGAAATTGGCAAGAAGCATACTTGTTCTCTTCGGAAGCACCTATGTATATGAAGCAACATTCCTTGAATGAAGAACTTGAAAAATAAGAACTTGATTGACGGCCTACAACCTAGAGTCTGAAATACGGCTAAAGGTCTCGAGTGAGTTTCCAGATTTCTCACACCTCTCAAAATATCCATGAGCAAGGCAGCCAATAATTTGGAATATTGTAATGGCCAAATCACATTAACTATACATTTGAGTGTGATCGAACCTGCATTCTTATGATTGCCTTAATTATTTTTGTCAGGAAATAATAATATTGTAGGTCACGGAATATGAAATGGGGAGTCCATTAAGTTTTTTTTTCAGTTAACATAATAACAAAGATATCTTAGCGTCCGTCAAGATATTCAACGCGGCCGACATATAGCAAAAGGTTACGCACTCCTGATATACAGTCTTACAAACATTTACTATGGAAACTGTTGAAGTGAAAAAAGGCAGTGCTGAAAATTCGTGAGTATCAAAAAACATCGATATATTACTGATTTATAGTCTTCAAGCTCTCTTTTTAATAAATTCAATGGCAAAATAATCAGTGGTGGAACTGGAAAAAGTTCTTATAATGTATGTTGTATTTATTAAAAAACTTGACTATGAATCAGTAAATATATCGATGTTATATTTATTATATTCACGAATTTTCAACAATGCCAGTTTTAAGTGATTTTGATGAATGTACGTAGATAGTTATGTGCACTCCAGATCCAGATACTCCCCCCCCTTTTTTTTAAATGTTTTTTAAAATACCCCCCCCCCCCTCTACTTTTTTTAATTTTAATTTTTGTTTTAATTATCGATTAAGTAATAATTTTAATTTTTGTTTTAATTATCCATTATGTAATACTCTTAATTTTTGTTTTAATTATCCATTATGTAATAATTTTCATTTAAATCATTGATTACGTCATAAATTTTGATTTTTTAGACTTTTTATGTCAATATACTTGAAATTCAATTCTCTATTAAATGAGACTATGTTGTAATCAAAATTCTGAAATATTATTTTTAGTACACCATTTTTGAATTTACACATCTTTTTAAACATTTAAACATCTTTCATCATTCATTCATCTTTATTGAAATATTTACAAACCAGCATGTTTTAGTTACAAAAATAGTTGTCATAAATCGAGTAAGGGTAGGAAATTATTTAGAATCAATAAGTAACACACAGACCTTAGTGTAATAAATGCTAATACATATTACAATAAACCTACTCACATGCGTATACATATATTAAAAACGCACACATTAGCATTATTATTCAATACATACAAGTCATAGAGGTCAATCACATACTAACCAACCAAAATCATGCATTGATATTGCATCTTTATTCTATGAGTAATATCAAAACTGTAAAATTCATTACATCATTAAATAATCTTCTATTACAGTATTTTAAACTATATTCAATCACTAATTATTGTAAAATAATAAATTATTTCGGTTAATGGTTACAAATTTAATAAAAATATTACAATAAATCAAAGCAACATAACGAAATCTTTCAATAAATTACAATAATGTTATAAAGTATTCATTAAGTTGCAATAGTGGGAAATTATTTCGGCGAATGGCAGCAATTTAATAAATATTTTACACTAAATTACCACAAAATTATGAAACCTTTCATCAAATTACAACAAAGTATTAACATTTTTCATCAAATTGCAACAAAGTAATGACATATTTTGGAAAAATTTCAACAGTTGTAAAATATTTAAGCAAATTGTAACAAGATTATAAAAATATTGCAGCAAAGTAATAACATACCGATGACTAGTTAACTATGTGTTAGAACTGTGCGCAAAACTGTTCATATTTTTATTATAGTGTTTTTTATTTGGGGTATGTGAGATTTTATATCAGGATATTAAATATTTATATCAATTCGAATTTCTGTTTGTCACAGTAAATAAAATTTCTCTCGGTTTTATGAACTTAAAAATAAATTATTATTGAAAATAATAAATCTTATTGGTAAATATATTATTTTTATAGTTTATTCATTTCTCAACTGTGTTTCTCAATATTCTATAAATTGATAATATGTTAATGCACTACTAACTTCTGCAACTAATCCATAATTAATTTGAATAACATGTTAATTTAGAATTCTTAAATTTAATAAAACTTATGATTTTTAAATATTATTTTAAAAAACATAATTTAAAAACTTTGTAAGTTTAATTATAATCTATTTTAAAAAATTAAGATTTCTAGTTATAATAAATGAAGTTTTTATAATCTTTGAAAATAATGAGTTGTAAATGAGACTAGTTGTCAACTCAGACAATATATAGATAGAATTTAAAACTATACAAAATGACATCATTATTTATTCACACTCAAAACACCTAAACCAATGCCTTTTTCATCCAAATTTTATATACACATTTTAAAAATATAATACTATCCTTAAGAAAACCTATTCTCATATTAAAACTAAACATTTATTAAAATCATGAGAAATTCGACCGTTATCTCTATCTATTGGTGATATGAACTAACCTATAGAAATTCGTCAACAATTAAGGGTAAATTTTTAAGGAATTATATGTCAATTTTGAGTAAATAAACAATGAGCTTAAAGCATACATATATATTGCAATGAAAGTATGCGTTTTATTAGGGTTAGTAAATAAAATAAAACTTATCACATACCCTCATACTATTTTTATAAATATTAATAATTATTTAAACGATAAAAATCAAGACCAGAGAGAACAAGGCGAAGTTTATGCATTTAGTATTGCCAGGCCTAATGAGCAGTGACCAAATATCTGTGCCTGAAAGACACGGTGGATATTTGTTCGTGTCCATAAGGGTCGTCTGTGCCTCCCCAAGTGGGGTCAGAAGAACCTGGGCATTATAAGTTTCTCCGTACGGGACATTACGCCTAGCATGTTAGGGTAGTCAACTACCAGCACATTCAAAACGTATAAAAATATATTTCAAAATACATGAAAATGCGTCATTGGCACTATAACCAAATTAGTTACTGTTTTCACTAACAACAATATATATTTACAGAGGCCTTCACTAGTTGGATTACTACCGCCCACCACGACGATCAGCTTGTAAATATATATTAATTAAGGGATAAAGAGGGATAAAATAATGTTTTAAAAGGGCTTCTCCGTCAGTTTTCTCACTCTTCTGGATTTTCTCTGGAATTTGTCGGTAATCTAGCATTATTATTATTATTATTTAAATTATTAAAATAAACAGTACAAGCTTTGTGATACCCAGTGCAAATCCCAATAGTAGACTAGTTTCGAGCTTTTGACTCTCATCAGTACTATGCGGGAGACACGAAGATTTCTCTTCGCGCCAGGTAAGTATACAATATTGTTGATTCAAATCTATTGCATACTTTCCCCGGTACACTGGAAATCACATCGCTTGCAAAATAGCTTGGTCACAGAAAAAATCTGTAAACTTGTAAACATGGCGTATGAAAAATCATTATAATAATTATAATAATTATAATAATTATTATTATTATAATTATTAGTGTTATTATTAATTATTATTATTTTTAAGATTTTATTCTGAGAACAAATTCTAATAATATCAACAAATTTGTATTAATTTTTACATTTTAATTATTATAATCAATTACTTAGTTGGCGAACTCCTAAACAAAGAATTCTATTGAACCATCTAATAAAACAGAATATGAGCATCCTTTAAATTAATTAATAAAATATTTTTATTAGGATAAAGAAATAAACCTAGTTCTTTCCGAATTTCATTCCGAATGACAGTAAGTTGGATTCATCTATAAATATATATCAGATTATTTATTATTTACCCATTAATGACTGAGATAAAGTTTCTCAAACAATAAACTGTAGTTCTCTGGATAGAAACGAAAGAATTTTCAAAAAAGCCACTAAAATTTGATCACAAATAATATTGAATAAATAATTTTGAAATTCTGTTCTAAAATAGAGTTATAAAATTATTTTATATACAAATTAACTTTACTTTGAATTTAAAAACTAATTATAAAATTTGCTTTTATATTTAAACAAAGTTTTAAACAAGTTATAATCAAATTATTTGTCGTAAAAATGATTATTTAAAGATGATGAACTATAAAATAAATATTATTAATTGAAAATAATTTTATTTTTTATTGAAAATTAATTTTCTTACATAAATTATTACCAAAAATTTAATATCTTTATAAAAATATTTAAGCATAAATCAATAACATTAATTAAATTAATCTTAATTTTAATTTATATCAATTCATTAATTCACTAACAACTAGTTACCGTTTACTTAGTACAAGATATCAACAACATCAACAACCGGATACCTACAACTAGATAACAACAACCTGTTACCAACTGTGTATTACAAATGGCTACCAAGTACTAACAACTATCTACTAACAACCAGATACTAACAACCAAGTACTTACAACTAGACACTAACAACTAGATACCATTTACATAGTACAAGATATCAACAATAACAACAACAACAATAACAAAACAACTGGATACCTTCAACTAGATACCAACAACCTGCTACCAAATACCAACAACATGTTACCGAATAGCTACTAACAACTATCTACTAAGTACCAACCTAAATTCAATCACCCACCAAGTATTTTCAACTACTCACTAACAACTACCAAGTACTAAGCACTTACAACTAGGTGTTAACAAATAGATTTAAAAGAAACTTATTCTTCATTGAAGAAATTGATAATCATTGAATGAAAATAATAATAATAACAGTAAAAATGCAACTGATTGACTGAATTCAAGGTACCAGTACTTGTAAGATTTCATTTAACTAGGTAAAAATTGATGAAATTATTGTAAAAATGACATGTAAAAAATTTAAATTATTCAAAACATAGTAAATAAATATCATAAAAAGTCAATTAATGGACAAGAAAGAACTTGAAATTATAGTCATTGATAATCCAGTAAATACTTATCTTAAATACTAATCATTCAAGTTATTAATAAAGTAATTTTAGTGATTTTTTAAAAGTATTTTATCACATGTATACTCAAATTGATTAACTGATTGCTCAAATTATTCAGAAAATCCAGTATAAATTCATTACAAATTATCAAAGTCGTCAATCTAGACTAAAAATATCTAAATAATTATCATTAATTTCCAAATGAAACTGATATAAGTCCACTAATGATAACATCTAAAATCAAGTAAATTAAATTGGTCATTAACCTCAAATAATTTATAAAATCAATTGATAAAACCAGTTATAATTACAAAGAATTAAATTTTTGTTCTATCACTCTACTCGAAATTTAAAATAAATATTACTGTTCAATTCACTTTTAACTGAATATTCGTCCCTTAGAATATTCCCACATTAACCGATCCCTCACCAAATAATTCTACCATCCATTGCTTGACGTGTGATAATTTATGTAAGAAATAATCCCTATATGAATAATGTGAACAATCAGTGAGAAAATATAATAGGGGTAGAATTATTTGGTAATCGATAATTAAAACAAAAATTAAAATTATTACGTAATCGACAATTAAAACAAAAATTAAAATTATCGTGTAATCGATAAGTGGAACAAAAACTAAAATTAGTACGTAATCGATAATTAAAACAAAAATTAAAATTGAAAAAAAAGTAGGGGTTGTATTTTAAAGATTAAAAAAAAGTGGGGGTGGTTTTTTTAAAAAATTGAAAAAAAGGGGGGGGTGGTATCTGGATCTGGAGTGCACATAACTATCTACTAATGTTGTTTGATGCGGTTTGTTACTAGATTGATTTGTTACTACATACATTACTACATTTAAATGTTTGAATTATATCAATTATTTTTTGAATTAATAAAATTTAGTTGTAAATTGATTTTTATTGATATAATAAATACAAAAAGCTCTATTGTTATTAATTAATGTCGTTTTTAGTTTTAAGTGCCGTTGATTTGAAATATAGCGGGTGTTACATTAATTCAAAATTAATATTTTCTTCGCTTCTTCTCTGAAAATATTAAAATTTAAACGAATATCTAAACAAAATATTTTAAAACATGATTAATTTTAAAAATAATAATTTTACACTTTTTATTTACTAGCTAAATTTGTGTTAGAAATCGTATTATTTTATCAATTTATTTATTTTAGATTAAAAATTAATTTTCTTGATGAGGTTCTTGATGAAGAAAATGTTGAAAATTTACTCTGATTAGTAAAGTGTAAATTAGTAAAAGTGAAAATGAAAACAGAAACTAATAAAGGGTGAACAAAATTTGAAAAGGTTTTACTAATAATAAATTGAACAGTAAGTAGAACATGAAAAATTCATAAAATCCAAGCATTATATAATATTTGTTTTAACCACTTAACTCTTTTTAAAAATGAAAATTTGTGGTAAAAAAAACTATAATTTTTATATTGCATTTTCTGATAGATTATGATGCATATAGATGGAATATTTCCCAAAATGAAAAAACATATGTTTATTTGAAAAATTATAACATATTTAATTTTTTTTTAAAAATCATCAGAGAATAGACGTAAATATTATAGACGCAGAGTTACGGTATTCCCCATAGACTCAATGGTATAAAGTGCGTAAAATTACGTCACAAATTCTATTTCAACCACATTTTTTTGACGTAAATTTACGTCGATTCTCGTTAAGTGGTTAACTAAGTTTAATTTTACATAGAAATTACTACTAATTTTACAAATTGTGAGAGTCTAAATTTTAAAATTTATATTTCATTTGTTTGGAATTTTAACTTTATTGATATGTCAATTTTAATATTTTGATTAATAATTAATGATAAATATTACATTTATTATTGATTTGTGAATTTTAATTTTAAAATGTGTGAATTTAATATTAACATTTAAAAATTTTAATTCTTGAAAAAGATTTTTGAATATATAATATTTGGACATATTTATTTATAAATTTAGAATAAATAACGAGACTAACACAAAATAATAAAATTAAAATTTATAATAAAATCTTTTATATTTCTATGAAATATTGTCAGTAATATTTTTCATTTTTAATATTAAACAATCCGGAATTATTGCTAGCTTATAAGATAATTCAGACGAACCTTTCATAAAAACTCCTGGAACATCTTGATCAAAGGCTTCTTTCAGAAGTCTACACAGGGATTCAGAAACGTTTTCATTTTTGTTTTGCATTTCAAATAGTTTTGTTAATAATTGTTTTCTTTCTTCAAGGGAGATCAA
Organism: Schmidtea polychroa; assembly: GCA_959609185.1. NCBI lineage: Eukaryota > Metazoa > Platyhelminthes > Tricladida > Dugesiidae > Schmidtea > Schmidtea polychroa. The sequence goes on from CAUHTR010007792.1 coordinate 41,885, forward strand.
AGAGGTGTACTCTTCCTTGTTTTCTGTTTCTGAATTTTCAATATTTAATTCTATTTCTTCAGTTTCAATTATTTCTAATTTGTTTGCTTCTAAATTACTGTTGTTTGATATGAAATTGTCAACAAGATCTTTTATTTTTAAAACTAAGCAATCTGGTAATAGATCTAGTTTATACGTAAGCTCATTCGTATTATTCCTAAATACTCCTGGGATCTTTTGTACGAAAGCGTCTTCCAGAACTTTATAAATAGAAAATGTAATATTTTCATTTGTATTTTGAATTTTTGACAGATCTTCGAATAGTTTTATTTTTTGTTTTAAAGAGATGCTATTCTGATATTTGTCAGTTTGATTCTTCAATATTAGTTTCGACAACTTTATTTATTTCTTTTGAACCTTTATATGTAAATAAAATATGGTCAACATTCCTTTTAATCTGTAATAATAAGCAATCTGGAATTTCGTTAATTTTGAAAGAAATGTCACCAGAATCGTTATCTCTGTAAACTCCTGGCAATCTTTGTTTAAAACTTTCTTTTAGAAGTCGATTAAGGAAAAAGAAAAACCTTTTACTGTAAATTTTAGACATTCTTTTGAGTAATTTTCTTTTTACTACTTCGGATATTTTAGAGTTAAATACGTTAGGTGACTTCTCAATTAATTCTGTCTCGACTGCGAATGATTCTATTGCTTCTGTTTGGATTAATTCTTCTGTCTCGATTACTTTTTCTGTCTCGATTACTTTTTCTGTCTCGATTACTTCTTCTGTCTCGATTATTACTTCTGTCTCGATTACTTCTTCTGTCTCGATTACTTCTTCTGTCTCGATTACTTCTTCTGTCTCGATTACTTCTTCTGTCTCGATTACTTCTTCTGTCTCGATTACTTCTTCTGTCTCGATTACTTCTTCTGTTTCGATTACTTCTTCTGTCTCGATTACTTCTTCTGTCTCGATTACTTCTTCTGTCTCGATTACTTCTTCTGTCTCAATTACTTCTTCTGTCTCAATTACTTTTTCTGTCTCGATTACTTCTGTCTCAATTTCTCCTCTTTCCATGTCTTCTGTTTTCATGTCTGTTTGAAATTCTTCTATTTTATTTACTTTCGGTTCAATTAACTGTCTGTTTACGTGATTTCTAACTTTTTGAGTATCTTTATTATATTTATATTCTGAATCATATTTACATCTATTTATATTACTGTGGCTCTGATTGTTTCTTTGAAATAGTTTTATATGATCTTTATGGTTAAATAATGCGTTATTCCTACTATTTCCATTTCTTTCATTTCCAAATGGTCTTTTCATATCTCTTTGGTTATATGAGGCCTTACACCAATTGCTTTTATTATGTCTATTTCTTTCATAACCATATTTGTTATCATACTTGTCATAATTATTACAATTATCCGTATTATAATAATATCTTCTAAAACCTCGAGATTTGCTTTTATATGTTGAATATTTTCTATAAGGATTTTTAGATCGACTTCTATATCTTGATCGTGATCTACTTATAGATCGTGATCTGCTTATCGATCGTGATCTGCTTATCGATCGTGATCTGCTTATCGATCGTGATCTGCTTATCGATCGTGATCTGCTTATCGATCGTGATCTGCTTATCGATCGTGATCTGCTTATCGATCGTGATCTGCTTATCGATCGTGATCTGCTTATCGATCGTGATCTGCTTTCGATCGTGACCTGCTTATCGATCGTGACCTGCTTATCGATCGTGACCTGCTTATCGATCGTGACCTGCTTATCGATCGTGATCTGCTTATACATCGTCTCCTGTTTATTGATTGTCTTCTGTTTATTGATTGTCTTCTGTTTATTGATTGTCTTCTGTTTATTGATTGTCTTCTGTTTATTGATTGTCTTCTGTTTATTGATTGTCTTCTGTTTATTGATTGTCTTCTGTTTATTGATTGTCTTCTGTTTATTGATTGTCTTCTGTTTATTGATCGTCTTCTGTTTATTGATCGTCTTCTGTTTATTGATCGTTTTCTGTTTATTGATCGTCTTCTGTTTATTGATCGTCTTCTGTTTATTGATCGTCTTCTGTTTATTGATCGTCTTCTGTTTATTGATCGTCTTCTGCTTATTGACCGTGATCTACTCATTGACCGTGATCTACTCATTGACCGTGATCTACTCATTGACCGTGATCCTACTCATTGACCGTGATCTACTCATTGACCGTGATCTACGTATTGAACGTGATCTACTTACGGGTTCTGATTGAAAGTTTCTTTTGTACTTTGAAATTTTTTCAGTATATCTAGGTTCAATTTTGCAGCGTTTATTATTTGATAATGACCTTTTTTTTGAAAGACACCTTTTCCTTTTATTACTGATATTTTGAAAGTATGTTTTAGAATTTTCATATTTATTTTCATTGCAATTGTTTGAAGAATGAAAATGCTTATTTTTAACATCAATACATTTTTCACTGGAATTAATTCTGGATTTATAGAAGTTTTCGTTAAAATTGTTTTTTTGAATTGACAGATCTTGCTTTACATCTGCCAAGTTCGGTAAATACAAATTCTTCTTTTTACTGCCAAAATCTGGTTTAATTTCTCTGGTGTCATTTGTTAACGGATTATTAATAATTAATAATTTTTTGTTTTCTATTTTAAATTTTATTTTTGATGAGACCATTTTTACTGAAAGATATAAAAAATATTATATATTTAGATTTGACATTGAATTATTTTTATAAAATGTTTTATTTAGTTATAATTTGATTGGATAAAATATTTCAAAATTAAATTTATTGAGAAAATTTCAAGAGTACTTATATAAAAAATTTTATTGATAATTTTAAATTAAACTATTAAATTTTTAAAGATAATTTAAATTTTAACTTTCATAATTTAAGAATTATATTAAATTAATATAATATTTAATTAATAATATTTATTTCACTAAATTTGATAAGTTTGATAATTTTTGATAATTTTGAGTCATAAAAAATTAATAATTAAACTAGTTTTTTGACAATAAATTAAATTTAAATTAAATTGAATTTTGCACATTAAGTAATTAGTTAATTATCATTAAAATCATTTATATATATATATATATATATATATATTTCCCTTAAATTTGCTTAAATTTATTTAATGAATTTTGATCTACATTCTATTATCAAAAATCAGTTTTCAATACTGCTTTTAAAGTGTTATTTAACTTATTAAGGGATCTTTCATCAATTACATAACACGTTTTAGAGGAGGGGGTCTGAAATCTTTACGGAGTGTTACGAAGAAAAGGGGAGAAGAAATTTTGTCATGTAGCTCATCAAAAATGTTTTCGAATTATAATTAATTTCATAGGAAAAACTTTATAAGTATTAACATTTATGGTAAACAAAAAACAAAGAATTTAACATTTAAACTGATGAAAGTTATTTGAATTTGAAAGAAAACCAAAAGATGATTTAAAGATAATTATTATTTTATGGTTCTTAATCGAACAAGAGTTCGACTACATGATCATACTTTAAAAACATTTCTAATACGATATTTCATGGATATGTGCAATGCAAATCCATGAAGAACAATGTCAATTGCAATTTAAGTGCAAGACGGAAATGCAGAGATTTCCTTTGTCTTTCCAATGACATATAACCGGTTATCATAAAAACTGGTGTAAAATAGGCCCTTGTGTGTAAATTTACATGTTTAATTTGTGATTTCCCCTTAAATCTTGTCCAATATTGACGTTTTCATATACAGACACAGAATATGTTGCAGCCTATGATTGTGGAAATGAATTTTATTTGGTCTTTATATTATACACTGGAGGAGAACTCAACAATGAAATTATTAAGAAGAGAAAATACTCAGAAAACGAATGCAAAACAATCATAAAATAGGTGATGGATACCATGAACTACCTTCACAGCAATGACCCTTGTGTGTAAATTTAAATGTTTAATTTGTGATTTTCCATTTACATTTTGTTCAATATTGATGTTTTCATATACAGACACACACACACCCATTTTGAACCCTAAAATACACAATGTAAATAGAATTTAACAAAATACATGTATTTTCTTAAAAGTTGTTGAAATATCCCTTATTTATCGCCCATTATAAACATACTCTCACATAGTCATTTTTCTACCCCGAAAGTATGTATGAATGATTTGTATATATTTAATATTAAAATTATATATTGTGTGTGTATTTGATCCAGCGGTGGCATGTTTTTAAAGTTGATTTGACCTACTTTAATCTCTGTAAAATTTCCTGAATGTTTTCCCGAAATAATAAAATAAAGGATAAAACTTCTTTAAAATTTAAAACGTGCAATTCTTCCATATTTGTATTTACCGAAAACGATTTTCTTTTTCTATCAATGCTTCCTATGCTTGATAGTCTTCCAAATTCAACAATGCCTTTCATCAATTTAAGTGTGTCTGGTCTAACAAAGACATCCACTTTCAGTTTTACTATTGAAAATATCGGCAATGTGTTTTCAAGTATTACAATCTATTTATTATCCCATTAGAAAGCTTTTTACAAGTTTTTGAACATTCCTAGATTCATGTGCATGGTGGACAATAAGGAACAAGTTCTTCATGCTTGATATTAACCTGTCCAGGTGAAAAGTTTGTACTAGTTGGACATTCATCTCTATCATAATGCCGCGTAAGTGTAGGATTATCCCAAAAGCTTAGAATCAACAATACTTGGTGTAACCACCTTGCAATCCTATGAGAATACCAATAATATTAGAGTCCCTACCAAAGCTCCATTGGAATTCGTTGTAATGCACTAACTTTTAAAGAATTTTCTTGATAGGCTATCGAAATTGCAGGAAAGGCGCTTCCAACATGTCAAAAAACAGACTTTAAACTTAATATACTTGGCTGTTGTTTTGTTGAAGCCAATTATCTCAGTTATACAAAAATAAGATCGCCACAATGATTTGTTTATTAACTACAGGCAATAACTATACTTAAGGGTAACATTTATAGCTTTTCTGTAGTTCATATTAAAAGGTTTGAAGAGCAAACGACTTCTTTTGTTCATCAATTTTCATTTTGAAGTATATGTAGAACTATATGTAGAAGTATATGTAGAAGTATATGTAGACTTCCTGGAATCTTTGAACACATACTCTCCACAAATATAGCAAAAGTAGTTGAGATCATTGATCAACACGTTGCGTAAAGATTTTTAATTATTTATTATTTCAAATTACATTTTGTTTTCACTGCTTATACTGCAATCTTACGGTGTCACTTGATGCAGCCGCCTCTCTGTATCATATAATTACACGACCATTAAATTAAATTAAGACCTTTGACTCCAGTATAAACAAAATATGGTAGACTGCTATTTTTTTATCTGATTTTATCAAAGGCGTTTTTAGAAATTTTTCGCCCTTGTGCTATAAAGTTTATAAACTATAATGCGCCCATAAAAAAACAATTTTTACAAAAATATATTATGTTTATTAATAATATTACACATTATTGCATATACATATATTAAGTTATAAATTGTAATAAAAAAATATATTCTTTTCACCTTTTATTTCAAAATTAATTCGTAAATGTGGATAACTAGATTATTACAAAATTTTCTTCTCAATTTTTTAAAGTTTTAAAACCTAGAAACAAAAATGTCAAAAAATAATAATTATTTTTGCATATATTTAAAATTTTAATTTATATATTAAACTAAATTTTTTTTCAATTTTTTTTTCAATTTTATCAAATTTGTGGCTTTTATAAAATTTACGGCGCCCCTTCACTCACGGCGCCCTTGTACTTAGCACAGTTAGCACAATGGAAGAGACGGCGCTGGATTTTATTCATTTTTATGTGCCAAATTTTCGGATTTAACTTAAATTTATAATTTTTAACTTTAATAAAATTTATTATTTAACATTTTGAAATTTTTCATAATTTATTTATCAATTAATTTCATCACTTGCATTGAGTTTTATTTTAATTATTAGATAATATAAAAAATAAAATATTGTCAAAAAAAGTAGAAATAATAAACAAAAGTTATAAATAATGTAAATAATTTGCAGTGACATTTGTTTTATCAATTATCCAACTGGAAATCTAGAATAAATTCAAGTGAAATTATTAAATGTTGATTGGTTTATTAAAACAACAAGTTTGTTAGAATTGAAAGTGGTATTTACTCAATTAAAAGACAAATTTCCCACAAACAATGAATGACACAAACACCTCAGACATATCATATCCCATTGCACAGTTTATAACCGTTTTATATTATTCTAATATTTATAAAATCATTGGAACCATAAATTTGATGGTCATTCTTTCTTTAGGAATTATTGGGAATTTTCTCGTAGTAATTGTTGTATACTTTTCTCGTGGGATGCATACACCGACAAATTGCTTTTTAGTGTCATTATCCATTGCCGACATGATCACTTTGCTCTCCTCCATCCTGCCTGTTATTTCTGAATATCATTCTAAAATGAATTATTGGAGGTTCACGCCGGAATTATGCCCGATTACGGTGTTTCTACAGTTTTGCAGTGCAAATGCGTCAGCCATGTCAATTACTTGTTTTTCATTCGAACGCTGGATGGCAATCTGCAAACCCCTTACAGCGCAAGTCATGTGCACCTTAACAAGGGCTGTGAAAATTATTTTCGGAATTTGGGTATTCAATCTGCTCTATAACTCCAGTTGGTTGTATTTGACGACATTGAAATACAGAGAGAGCTACATAAATTCCTCTATTTTGAATCCAGTATGTACATACCGTTTGAGTCCTGAATATCTAAGGATCGTCTATTTATGTGATTTAATAATTTTCTACATCACTCCATTAATTGTTACAAGTGTATTATATATTGACATTGTATTAACTCTTCTCAACAAAAAAGACTCGAAGCTTCGAATTGTCGGGAAAAAGTTTGTAAAAGAATCAAAAATTGTAAAATCAAAATTAAAAGTAAGCAAAATGCGATTTGGATTACCATAATGACATTTCTACAATGATATTTAAAGGTTTTTCATTTATTTCCCATTATTGTGTCGATAAATAAATTTAAGTTGGAAGTACTATGACCTCCTATCACATGATTTTTAACGTTCCTCCGTCTTTATTGTACACTGTGACCACGAGTTGCGTCGTTAATTAGCTTCGAACAAATCTTGTATCCATATGCTTATAAAATAGCTCGGTACCCCTTTCCCAACCTTAGTGATATAATTATCCATCTCCTTCTACCAATGTGGTATGAATATCATAGTGAGAATGATAAATATTACGACTATAGTTAGTAAAGGAGTACCCCTTGAAGGTATCAAAGCCTTTATAAAAAACTGATATTTTTATTACTTTACAAAATTTATTATATTATCAATAAAGTTTTAAATTTAAATTAGAAAGATTTAAAAATTTATTTTTAATTTAAAATATTTGTTATATTTTTCAAATTAATAAGCTGTTCAAAAAAATTAAACGAAAAAATTTAATAATATCTTTTAGTTTTCAATTTCTATTTAAGTTATTTTATTTTAACAATTATTTTACAAATTTAATTATAAATAGAAAGATGAAAATAGTTAAATTTAAATTATTTAAAAAATAAATAATTTTAGACTTTAAAAAAAGTCAACAATAAAAAATATGTAACCTTTGTTCTTTAAGGAAAATATATTTATTTAAAATGTTTATAAATCTATACATTAAAATAAAAATAAATATAAATACAATCATATTTTATTCAAAATATCAAAACTCACAATATAAAAAAAAATTCGTGAATATCAAAAACATTGATATATTTACTGATCTATAATCAAGCTTTTTAATAAATACAATGGAAAAGAAATCAGTGGTGAAATTTGAAAATATTATTTTACTTGATAATTATTGTTTTAATTAAAGTACTGAAAAAATAGCTTTATTTTAGCGATAAGACAATAATTTAATTACAAAATAAATTGAAAGATAATTATAGATTAATTTCTTTTTAGTTTGTTGATAAATAAATTTTTAATTATAACCAAAATTTGAATTAAATAAAATATTTTTACACACTGATTGATTTTAATATTAAAAAAATTAGAAAATAATTTTAATTATTCATGTTAAAATTTACTCGAAGAAAAACACGAAATTTAATACGGTAAAACAATTTAAAATCATTTAATTAATTTTAGATATTTTGATTTCAATCGATTACCAATAATTCAAAAAAGTTTGCTAAATATTAATAATAAATAATTCTAAAAATTAAATATTGATTTTAATATTCAATTTATAATAATAATATATAAAAGAACAATAACCCTAATATTGATAAAAAACATTTGCTTTTCTACTTGTCTTCCTATTTGTTTTAGTAATAAAGTAGAGCTGTTTTGTAAAGGTTTTCTGGTAGGGGTGCAGCAGATCATTTACCAGGTGTTACAGTAGATGCCGAAGGGGAGTTTAGCTAATGACAGAAACTTTGTGTTGACTAAATGGGAAATGTTTCATTGATATTGATTTTCAACAAGAATATATACCATGAAAGTGCAGTCTTTGATTTTTTTCAGATTATGTTGCAAGAACAGTTAATAAATAAATAGTAAAATTAAACGATATTGAAAGACCACACGAATGTGAAATTGTCTTAATGTAATTTCACATTAAAAGAACTTGGACATCCGGAAAAACGTGGATAAGCAAGTATATATTTTAATAAGACTGAAATATAAAATTAATCTTGCGTTTTATTTGGTTATTATTTGCTTTCCTTCTTAGAATTTTAGAAATAGCTTTAGTTTGTGGTGTTTTGGTTGATTATGTAAAGTTCTTTACTATCTTTTCAGATAAATTTATTTTATTTGTTTATGCTTTTAACTGGTCAATTATTTAAGCATCTGACTCCAATAAAAGTTTTATTAAAATGTTTTATACTTTAATGGAATTTATATTCGTTAATTTATATTTATTAATTATTTAATCAAGCAACAGTAACAAATTGTGAACATGTCGCAGTTCACTTAACAGATTCTTTCAATAATATTTATTACAACTTTATAATAGACGAAAACTAAATAAAGATGAATGAAATCTTAAATGAAAACCGATTAGAAATGAATAAGAATAAGTTCAATGATATTTCTGAATTATAATATTGAAAAGGTAAATAAAACTGTTAACTCTATTTCTTTACAATCAAAGCAATTCAGTTTGCCCAATTATATATTTAGTATTTTTTAATATTTATTTTTATGATTGACCATAGATTTTAATATAAATAAAATATAATTCAAATATTATATATATATATATATATATATATATATATATATATATATATATATATATATATATATATATATATATATATATATATATATATATATAATTGGTGAAGAAATGTAGACAATAAAAACTCTCAATGGTTGGATTGGGTATGTGTGATATAACTTGCGAAGTTGGTCTATTTCGTTTCTTGTTTAGATTGTAGATCTTGGTTATGAATATATATGTCATACATACATACATTGGAATGACTGCCGTCATTTCCGTTCTTAAATAACTGTCAACTGATTGAATTGATTTATATCAGCAAACACAATTTTGTGTTTAAGTTTACATTTTTGTATTTGGAGTGTTTTTATTTTTTTATTTATTTTTTTTGAACAAGAAGTTCAATGTTGCAAGGTGGTTTCTAATTCCTATTTTTTAACTTCTTGTTTGTTATTGGATTTTAAGTCATACTTAGATTGCGTTTGGATCTGGGGTATGAATATTTATGTCATGGGTGTAAGACCACATGCATTGGAATGACTGCCCGTCATCTCTGTTCTCAAGTTCCTGATCGCTATTGACTGAAAGAATTGATTAATATTAGTAAAAACAATTTTGTGAAAAATTTATTGAAATGTTTTTTGATTTCAACTTTTGTGAATTTTAAAATTTTAAAAATTTGATAATTTTTAAAAGTTTGATTTGAGAAAACAGAATTTTATGATTTTTTAGCTAAATTATATTTAAAAAAATTTAATGAATTAATTTGTTCAAAAATGAGTAATTTAGATTGATATACTTTGAATTTAAATTCTACCTAACGATGACAGTGAGTATGTAAAAAATATATTGTATTTAAATAAATAAATATATATATCTTAATACGTTTTCTTGTTTAAATGAAAATTTTGGAACAGGCGAAAAGTTTTAATTTACAGATGATTAATTCATCTAGATATATCGCTTTTTAAAACAAGCAATTCTTTTTAAAAGATTTTTTAAATGTAATTTGTCTTTATATAAAGTTTTTTAATTAAAATATATATTAAATTTTCAATTGACATTGTGTTTATTAGAAAAATATGTTTGACTATGAATGAGTAAAGATATCGATGTTTTTTTTGATATTCACAAATTTTAGGCACAGCCTTTTTCAAATCTATTGAAAAGAAATCTGAGGTGAAAATTGAAAAAGCCTTTATAAATTTTCAAATAAATTTTAATTAAAACAAGTTGGTTATTTTTGTAATCTTATTTTTTTTTGAAATTTAAATCCTAATATACTTATTATCATTAAACTTAAGTTATAACTGAATTAATATATAAATAATTAATTAATAAAAAGCCACCATTAATTCTTAGATAGAAAACCAAAGAAATATGTTAATTAAATAACTGATTAATTATTTAATTCAATAATTTAAAAATAATTTAAAATATAATAATTAATAATTTAATATATTGAAAATATAAAATTTATGAAGAATAAATAAAATTTTTGGTTGGATATTAAATTGTATTTTTTTGGTGAATTTCATATTAAAGTTAATATACTGATGGAATTTCATTAACTAAATTTCATTATCATAAATCTAATGTAGCTTGATCATTTCTTAAAAAACAGTTTTTCATTTACAAAGTAATTTTCTATTTTAAGTTGATTTTTATTGGTCAAAATTTTAAAAATTCAAAACTTTCTAAAGCAGTGGTGAAATACTAATTTAGAATTTAACCCAAAATTAAGGTGACCAGATTTTTAGATGGGCAAAGTGGGACAACTTTGAAGGAGGGGGATATCAACAAAAATTTTCATATAGAATAAGAATAATATTGTAATATTTTTTGATTTTTAACATTAGTACAATTTATAAATATAAAAAATTGTATAATATTTTATTCCTTGACATATTTTTTATTAATTTTGACGCGGGATAAATCGTGAAAAAGCGAGACTGTCCCGCCAAAAGCGGGACGTCTGGTAACCTTACCCAAAATATATCCCGTTTTCTTTAAGGATATGCATATAACGTTTTCTACAACGTTTAAAGTTAGCTCAGAAAAATTGAAATAATTTTAAAAAAAAAGTTGATTGGAAAATAAATAAAATTAAAATGTGACTATGTGACCTAGAAAATGTAAGAAATGAAATTTTAGTGAAAAGTGAGTTAAAGAAATGTTCATATTAGCAAAAGTGTTTTTTATCTTCATTTATGGCAATAATAAAACAAATGACATTGGAAAAGTAGAAAAAGTACTTATAACACTGGTCTACGGGAAATTTGGCGTCTAAGTTTTTTCAGCTGATTTAGGACAATTTTCATGTTCTGAATCGAAAACTCGCATTGGTTTTGTTTAGTGACGTCAATATTTTTGATATAGCGCCACATGAACGTGTCTATGCTTGTCATCGATATAATAGTAAGTGGGATATCTAACGCGTTTTTAACTCTAGATTCTAGTTGGTTCTTTTATTTATTCAATTGTTGTTGCAGTGAGAAGATGGCTTCTGGTAGAAGACCTTGTAAAAATAAATCTGATGTATTTTGCTACATCTGTGATGAATACACCCTTATTGCCAACAGGAAACCAGTCACCAACTTTGTAAAGCGTGTTTATCATTCATATTTCGGTATGAATTTGGGTGATCAGGATAAACTTTGGACACCTCACATGATATGCAACACCGGCATAGAGCATCTTCGTTAGTGGACCAAAGGAACAAAGAGTTCTTTGAAATTCGGAATCCCTATAGTTTGGAGAGAACCTTCCAACCATGCAACTGACTGTTACTTCTGTATCATTGATGCAACTGGAATAAATAAGAAAAACCGGAGCTGCCTCAAATATTCTGATCTGGAATCAGCACGTCGTCCTATGCCTTACTGCAAAGAGATTCCAGTGCCTGTATATCATGATCTTCCTGACATGAGCGACGAAGAATTCTCTTCCTCTTCCAGCGTTGAAGAAGATGAAGGAGAAATATTTGTTCCTGACGATGACGCTCCACATCCGTTTGAGCTTATTGACCTTGTTCGTGATCTCAGCTTGTCAAAATCGAATTCTTAGCTGTTGGCATCGAGACTGAAGGACAAAAACCTAATCTCACATAGTGCTCGCATCACATTCTACCGAAGCAGGCATGGAGAGTACCTCCAGTTTTTCACTAAAGATAATGACCTGATGTGCTGCACTAATATTACACAGCTCCTGCATAAACTAAAGGTAACATAGTACAAAATCGAATAGTGGAGACTATTTATTGACAGCAGTAAGCGATCACTTAAATGTTTTCTATTGCATTATGGAAAGCAGTTTGCCTCGGTGTTTTTTTTTGTGTGGATTTAAAAATGGTTAATATTTTGTTTGTACAACATTCTGGGTTTACAAAGTTTCCATGTTTTCTCAGTTTGTGGGACAGTTGGGATCGCACACAACATTACTGAAAGAAAGAGTAGCCTATATGAGTAACATTACTTACCTGCCGTGCAAGGAACATCATCAACGAACCACTGCTGAACAGAGACAGGATCTTATTCCCACTGCTGCATATTAAGATCGGCTTGATCAAAAAATTCGCCAGAGCCCTGGACAAGGATGGTAATTAGAAAAACGAATCAAAAGAAAAAAGATTCTGAAAGGCGTTGAGGATATTTAGAAAAAAGTGAGATAATGGAAAACTGGACAAAGTATCGATAACTATTAGAGAAATTAAATAATTAAATAAATAAAAGTGTTTATTTTGGCTGTAGTAATTATATTATTATTAATAATTAATAATTGATTAAAATACTTAAATGTTACATTTAATTATAATTAATTAATAATTATTAATCAAAAGGAAAACAAAAATCAGCAATCAACTGACTATTATTATTAATAATTTACTGCTCTTTTAATTAGTTTAATTAAACAAGAATTAATTAGATATTAATTACAAAATTATTTTTAATTTCTAAATAATTTTATTAATTTTTCAGGTTTTCTGAGTTTCTTTATTCATCAAATTTATTTAAAACTACCTGTAAAGTTATAATCTAGACATGATGCGTCGTAACTAATTTTCATGTGATCAGTGAAAAGTCTTACTTTAGGATTCCTTAATCTTCTTTATGAAAAATAACAATCAAACAAATATTTTAGAACAGTTACAGCTTTTATGTTTTTAGTAATGTTGAGGCTTATTTTCTTAAATTTTAAATGCTATTTTCAAAATTTTAGTAAATTATTATAAACAATGAATAAATCATTTTTATTTTATTTAAAATATTTTCAATTTGTAAGATTTGCAAGAAGGATAGACAAATATAATGGATTTTTACTTAACTGAAAACGTTACAAAATTCCAGTAAATTGGAAAAAGGTGAAATTTTACACCGTTACCTACCTTTTTAATTTTAGTATTTATCGCATTCATTATAAGAAATAGCCCAATTGACGTTTTAAACAAAAATTTATATATTTTTAACTAATAGTAAATAATATTGTTTTAAGAATTTTATTAAATCGTTCTAAATGAATTAAAATAGAAAATATTAATTTGTTACATTTGCTTATATATATATATATATATAGAAATCACTTTCAAGTCATAAAAATAAAATTATATAAAACTAAAATAGTGCTCAGTAACTAACTTTATGAAATTGAACTGAAAGAAGCAGAAAAATACCTTGATTAAAAACTTTAATCTTATTTTTACTATTTAATATTTCAAACTCTTTGATGTATTCAGAGTACTGCATATTATACAAAAATAAATTTCAATTTTTTAGTAATATGAATTAAATTTGCAGGATGAAATGAATCATTCAAAATCATTTTTGTAGTTTCATAATATATACTTTTAATTTCAATTTCTCCATTATACATTATTAATAAATTTAAAAATATTACAGTGAAATTTATTAAATTATTTAAATGATCATTTAAATCATAAATTCATTACTGATTAAAACAATTCTCTATAATTAATAGCAATTTATGAAATCTACAGATGCATAATAATTTATAGACGGAACTTTCTTACTTAGAAGAATTAAAAAGAATTAATTAAAATCAAATGTCTCATAGTTTGGAATAGTTTTTGTACACCCTCCCAAACGGATCTCCGAGAATATAGACACTCAAATTCTAAAATGAGTTAAAAGAAATTAAAATAAAAATAATTATGAACAATAATTAATCAACATTAAAAAATAATAAAATTTTGCAATGCAAATCGAATAATTTTGCATTGAAAATAGAAAAATTAAAAGATTCGATTAAAAAATTAAAATTATAATAGAATAGTTGAAAGATTTATTGTAAATTATATTAATCGATTTAAAGAAAGATAAATTAGGAGATTGAAAAAAAGTTTAACATTGAAAAAGAAGACACCAAAAATAAAGTAAATTTGAAAAGCTTAACAATGCAAATATTAATTCTTCTGAAAATTACAAGTAGGCAAGCAGTAAAATAGCCACTATATTTCCATTTTTAACAGACATAATATTATTTTTAAATTCAATATTTTTTATTCATTTAAACAAGAAATCATTATCAAGTTTGTAAAGTATTGAGGTTTGAATATTTTTAAATATTTAGAAAGACTAAAGACAATTTCAGTAGCAAAATTTTAAAGAAAAAATAATTTATCATCAAATGTCTGTGAAAATTTAAAACCAAAAAACTTAATTTAAATTTAATTAAAAATTAGTATAAACAAAGCCCATTGAATGATGGTCATAGTTGTTGTATCTGTGTCTATATCAAGGTTTTGATTATGGTTAAATGCATATATAATAAAAATGGCATAATAAAATTAAAAAAATAAATTTACTAACTTGTAGATTATACTAAATTCTAAGGAGCTGTTTTCAACAAATGTGCAGAATTAACTTAACCTTTTAAACGCTGAAAAGGGTTTGATCTTAATAATAATTTGTAAAATGTGAAATATTAATGAAAATAGTTGTAATCTTTTAGAGATATGTTTGATTAAAAAATATTCTCAATTTTATGTTATTTTAAAGTTTAAAATTTAAACAATTTAAAATTATACTAATTTAGATATTCAAAATTTTTAACTCAAAGCTATTCACAAATATTATCACTAATGTGACCCAAAATTGGCATAAAAAAATAAAAAATGGCATTATATTTTTGACAAATTGGCATTTTATGGCAAATTTAATAATTTTAATTAAATTTTAACTAAATGATAGAGTTATAATTTCATTACGGATAAAAATAAAAATTAATATTGTTAACCATAAAAATATGTCGGCCATTACTGTTTTAATATTAAATATTCTTTGGTTAATTCGATATATCACTCTACTTGAAAAATAAAAATTACAAATTAAATATTGTATTTTTTATATATTAAATAATATTCGAATGTTAATTAGTTGTTAATTTATTTTTAATAATGATTGAGATAAATAAATTAACATAAATCATGTTTTTTAAAAAATTAAAAATGGTAAAAAATGGCATTTGGGTCACCCTAATTATCAGTTAAAAACATTTTTTAGTTGACCTTTAATATGTATTTTATTGTTTTCTTTTAAAATCTTATTTATCTCCATTTTGACTATTTATTTCCTATTAATACACATTTTCCATGTAATATTTTACAAATGTCATTTAAAAAACTAGGGATCTATTGTCAAAATGAAAATAAACGAGCTTCATAAATATTGATAAAAGCATTAACAGTCATCAAGAAATCATCAGAAATGAATATTTAATAAAAAGTTAAATTAATTAATTTACTTCCCAAAGGCTTTTAGAAAATAAAAGATAAAAATTACATTACTAGGATAAAACCTATCATATGATTCTATCAAATAAATTATTTGACTCGTAATTTACAAAAACTTCTGTAAAATAATTAGTTTAATTGCAATGTTGATATTTATATACATTTTTTTGAAATTAATGACGATAATTACATTAATTTTCTATTTGAAAATAACGACACTATTTTATCTATCGAAATTTCTCATTTAGATGTAAATAGATAAAATTTTGCAAAAAAATATATATTGACAAATAATAACAGTTTTTGATTCTGGGAATAAATGAAAAACTTTTATAAACTATAAATAAATAATATAAATAAATCTTTTAATAATATACAAATAAATTAATAACACACACACACACACATAAATATATATATATATATATATATATATATATATATATATATATATATATATATATATATATATATATATATTGTTGGGTTATTGAGTTGGTGATAAAATTAGAATTCTTACTCTGACTCCAAGCGTATCTTTGACTGACCCACAAATAACAATTGACACTGAAAACTTTATTGAATATCACAAATATTTTCACACTGATACAATTGACTCAACAAGCTTATTATTATACCGTGCTTATTACAACACTATGGTGAGGAAAAGCATACTCGAATACCTTTGATGTGACAAATCTCTCACAACTGAGAAGTGTAATAATTGGTAATTTTAACGTTAACTGATTTTGACTTGGTTTTACTCGCCTAAATTTATTCCATTATCAACTGAAAAAATTACACTTTAAACAACTCTTTTGCTCGGCACACTTTTCAATTCTAACTATGTAGGGTTTAATCTACCAACGGGAGATGTCCTTTTCTGGTAAACTTTATTCGAAAATATTTAGTTATCACTAAATTAAATTCAACTGTGCTTTCGCTATTCTACAACTTTTCTTTTTTCGACCTACCGGCAATTGTGTTTACTATACCCATTCGTAATATTCATTTTTAATTTTTTCTGATTAATAATTAATATTTTTGTATTTTAAATCAATATTGTGAATTTGATGTTTTTATTGATTTTTCACCTCATTTTTGTACCTCTTTTGTTGAAACCCAACATTTATATAAGTAGCGAGATATTTTTTATCAAGTTGCTAGAATGATTAAAAAGAAATTATTATTAAACGGGAGTAGTATGATGTGATGCCATCAAATACAAATCCTCGTCAGATATATAATAATTGTGTAATGTAATAATTCCGCAATAGGTAACTCTGGACGTGTTACACAATAATAGAATTTATAGATTTTTACATTTTACAAATTGTCAATTACAGGTCATTGCCGTTCATCGCGACCCCGGCCATTGCGAATTCTTTATATTGCTTATGACAATTTAAAAAAAGTATTGTCTAAACGTTGGCCTTGACGAGTGTGATAAATCGTCCTAATGAGTGATTTTATTCATAATGAGTCATATACACATGTACATGTACAACGTGAAGAAGAGAAAATAAACTCAGAACGTGCTCCCAAGTATGTATTGTAGCTCTACATTTTGGTGTATTTTTCAGTGTAGGTTTAGATGCGATTTCAAACGTACGCATGTTAATTAAATTGATTATATAATTATTTTTGAGCCCTTCGTAGTTTTAATATGTCAAAAAAGAAAAGTGATAAATCGGTTAAGAAAATTCGCAATGTCGTGACTTTGAAAAGAAAATTAAAATTTATTGAAATGGTAGAAAATGGTGGCAATTTTACAGCTGTACGAAGATTTTAAATTGGCTGAGTCTACACTGCAATCAATTGTGCGACAAAAAGATAAAATAAAAAAGGCTGGTGCGAGTGTTACTCCAATTACAGCGACAATTACAGACTTTGTTAAAATCAAAAGGCGAATCTTTGACTAATGAAGAGTTTCAAGAAATAGACTGCCATACATACCTATAAAATGACGTCTCCAAACCGGTTCCCATGCAAAATTTAACTGTTAAAACCATTGAAAAGACCCTTTCTCTTTACAATCAATGTATGGAGTTGTTAGAAGAGAATGGCGAAAACTACGAGCGAGTGAGTGCGGTTAAACGTTGGTGTAATGACATTTATCGGTAAATTTTACACAATTGTCCTAGAGGTCAAACAAGGGAATCAAGATTTTTTTGCAACGTGGAACAAAGTGAATAATTATTTAATGTATGGTTATTTGTTATTATTAATATTTATTTAATAAATAGTGATTTTCAAGTTTTACAATGTTTTCTTTCAAAGTTTCTCCATTGGTCGTGAAATTTCACTTAACGCGTCCATGTCCAGAACGTATTCACCGCGCTGAACGGGGATTTCTGTAATTCACGTATTTACATCAAATGAATTACAGTTGTATTTTCTAAATTAAAATTTTAATTATTTAATACAACTAATTTTTTATTCAATATATAAATATTATATTTGTTTTTTAAGAATGCATTAATTATTTTTAATTATTTTTTTAATAATAAATAATATTGTATATATTTTAAATGTTTCAAAAGTTAAAATAAAAATAAATGACTTCGCATTTAAAAAAATAAAAATTTTGGAAATAATTATAATCTGATTTTACCAAATTTTTGATTTTAAATTCAATTAGCTTCGAATGATCTAAGACTCTTTCAATGCCAGAGTTAGAATAATTTTCTGGTTTAATGATAAAATATTTATATTTTTATAATAAATATTTTTAATATAATAATTATATGAATATAAAATTTTAAATATATAAAAATTAATAAAAATGGCCAACAAAATATTTTTATTTTTAAAAGAAATTAAAATTAATAAAAAAATTTTCTTTTAATTATTTATTCAAAAGCATGTTTAAGAAAAAACAGTTTTTTAAGTAATTAGCGTTGACTTTTGTAAATATAATTAATATAATTAAATAAAACGATTAGCCAAATTATAAAATTCTAAAATATAACAGTCCAATAAATAATTGTCAAACTGTATGTTGCTGATTGAAGTTTTTGACGAATTTCTTTTTATGAAATTTTAAATTGAAATATATTTCTATTGACTATTTGTTTGAATAATATTGAAGATACGAGCACTTTTAAATAAATAAATATTAAAATGTAAATATTAATGAAGAATGTATTTAACACCATAAGTAGAGTAACTAGTGATAAACACCTTTCCTGAAATGCTAATTGCAAATTAATTTTGTGGTAATCTCGAAACCTAAGCAGAACTAATGTCTTTTTTATTTTTTTTTATGTTTTGAATAACAAGATTCAGCTTCAATTTTTCTAGGAACCCATCAACGAAGATACGCTATAAACAAATGCAAAAGCATTTTAAAATTAATTTCTTTTAATATCTGAAAGGGTAAAATTCACGTTTAAGTTTAAACGGAACATTGCTAATAAACATTTAAATTGTATTTATCAGATTACATAATTTTTATATAAATATTTAAATTAATAAATTAAAGTAAGTTTAAAATATAAAAATAAATTAAAATATATTAAATAATAAAATAAAAAATTAAAATTAAAAAATTAAAATTAAAAAAATTAAAAATTAAAATTAAAAATTAAAAAAATTAAAATAATAAAAAAAGCTTCGAACAGATTGTTTGAATATTACAAAAAATAATTTTTTGAATAAAATAAATTTAGTAATTTTATTTGGTTATTTTATTAATTAGGGATATTGAACATGAATTCGACGTTGTTAAGTCATAAGTTAAGTCATTTATTCACACATTTTCAAAAGAAAATCACAAATCCTTTCTACTGCTTTCTAATATATGTGCAAAATGCTGTGAGCACTTGTGCGGTGAATGTGTTTTAATAGTTCGGGTGAAAATTGAGAATCTATGATTTATTATAATTATTTTTCAAACCGATTAAATAATTTTGTTTTAAAATCAAAAAATTTATAGATTGTTCGTTTTTTTAAAAGCAAATATTTTTTAAAGCAAAGTTTTAGTAAATAGATTTTTGTGAATATTAATAATAATAATATTAATAATTCAACAAACAGACATTTACAAACCGCTACCAACTACCAAGTACTTACAACAAGGTACTTACAAAACATAAAAATTGACAAAATTTACTTTATAGAGTATGATGCCTATGAATAGAAAGGATTGCGTAGTGGGTGAGGATGCTTACTTGATGAATATAGATCGGCACTTGGTAGTGGTCACCTAGTTGTTGGTATTTGTTTGGTAGTTAGTATCTAGTTGTAAGTACTTGGTAGCTGGTTGCTGAAATCTTTTAGAGGATTGTGTGGTTTGTACAAATCCTTCAAAGTTTACTTGTCTTTTTAGATGAAGATGCTGTCAAGAATATAAGAAAGAAATTGTACACATTCTACTTTCTGAATTAAGAAGAGTTTATTATAAGCAAATATGTGATGAATAATAAACTTTATATCTTTATTTTCTTTAATTGTTATTATTTTTATGTGTTGTTTGTACTTGGTAGATTATATCTGTTTGTCTGTATTTGTTTGTAAATGCGTGGTAGTTGGTGTCTGTTTGTTGAATTATTATTATTAATATTATTAATATTCATAAAAATTTATTTACTAAAACTTTGCTTTAAAAAATATCCATTGAAAATTATTTCCTAACTTTTTAAAAATTCTCAGCTGTCCGCGATTCTTCAAATAATCTAACCATAAATTTTAAATTATTCTTTAAATTTACATAATTTATAATTATTAATATGATTTACTTATTTTCTTTAAATTAATTATTTTAAATTATTTTTTAAATATTACCCTAATTTACTTTAATTTACTTAATTTTTAATTATTACTTAATTAATTACTTTAATTATTACCATTTCTCAGTTTTATTCAAAATATCTAATCTAAATTAAGAATGTATTACTTATTTTTTTAAATAATTCCCTAATTTATTTTAATTTACTTAATTTCACTATTCATTTCTACATGGTGTTGTATTATTTTAAAATTATTAATTATTTAAATATTAATTTGCCCTAATTTAATTTAATTATTTTTTAATTATTATCCAAATGTATTAGTGATCAGCGATTTTTCAAAATATATTACCAAAATTCGATGTACAAAAATCTTGGAACCTTAAAATACGTTGGCATTCTTAACGAGATTTTGTGGACAAAAAGATTTTACTGACTTTAAAATACTTATATGAGATTTTCTAACGAGACCTGGATTTAATGTACAAAAAACCTTGAGGTCAAAGAGATCCCTAATTATAGTGTGAATTTGAAAAAAAAATACCCTGTTGACCATGTCAGCAATGGAAAAACCTTGTAACTTCAAGAAGCAATAGCCTTTTTAACGAAAGTCGGATTTTGTATACAGAATTTGTATACTATACTCTTACTATAAAGTGAATCCCATTACCTTTTTGGAGCATTGGCTTTTTAGCGAAAATACAGAGGTTGGTATTAATTGGTATTAGTGAGAATTATAAAAAATAATCTGTAGGGTAAAATTTGGATTACCTGTAACCCACTAATAGTCTGAATCCAAATTCCCTTTTGAAGCAATGGCTTTTTAGCGAAAGTTGGATTTAGGGTAGAAAAACATCCCTGAGGTCAAAGAGACTCCGTGACTATAATATGAATTCCATTATCCAACAGCAGCAATGAAAAATACTCTTTGGAATACAGCAGGAATGAGGGGATGGGGTACACCGGATGGTCGTGCTGCCGGGACTACTAACTATTACCTATATTTCAAAGAATTGTGTAAAAGTTTATCGAGATATTTTATATTTCAAAAGTATTTTTAAAGTAAATTACAGATCAAACCAATCTCTTTTAAAAGGTACATTAATAAATAATAGTAAAAAGAAAGTAAATAAATGTGATTTAGTTAACTACTTTCAATTTTATCTAAAATAAGTAATATTATTAAAACCATTTTATTTAAACAAATTTATAAAAAATAATTTAAATAAAACGAAATGTAAAATTATTTTCACATAAGAATGTCCACAACAAGTGCAAAGAAAGATCTTTGATATTTTAAAGACCCAGTTAAATTAAGAAATAATATAAAAATATATTGTTAAAATTTTATAATAATATAAATGTATACAAATATAATAATATCAAAGTATTATAATATAATTTTAATATAATTATAAAATTCTATAATAATACTATAAAATGATTTTACATTTTATTTTCTCACGCGAAGAAAAGAAAAGAAATGGAAGGAATATTTCATAATTTGAAAGTGACATAATAATATATAAATTTTTAAATTGAATATCCAAAAAGACATGAAACCTTTAATTTACTAATTTTAAAATTTACAATTCATGTAAAATATATTTCTACATTAAAGATTAGTAATTTTATATGTAAAGAAAATAAATACAATAATAATGAGAAAAAAAGAATAACTAACCGGTAAACAAAATTATGAAGACAATTCAAAAAAAAGCTATTTCAATAGATTCCTACATCAAAACCAACATCCTAGCATTAATATTGAAAGTAATCTAATCCAGTAGGACCATAAAATATTATAAAGAAATATTTTTATTTTAAAATTCTTTCTGTTAAAAATTAAATCAACTTCAAGATACTGAAAGAACTTAAAGTCATTATCATTTTAATTCATATGGCATGTAAATCTTGGATAATGATATCAGTTCTGACTAACAACACTAAAAACAAAAACCATTTGCAGTTGAACATTTTAGACATAAATATGCTTTTACAAAGACACGGCCTGCCATATTACATGCAATGAATGCAAGGAAACATATTTTGAAAGTATTCTTAAAAATTTTCTTTAAAGAAATTAAAAATCATATTTATTACCGTGGCAAATCTTTGCTCAAAAGACATTTTCAACATTGTTAGCTAAAAATTAGATAGATATTAGAAAAGAACTTTTATTCATTGATAACTAAAACTCTATTTTAAATTAGAAATAAATAAATTTGTCAACCTGATTTTTTTAGATTTAATTGAAATATTTCAATTCCTTAATAAAAGTAGAATTTTAAAAGCTTTGTAAAAAAACTTGAAAAAAAATTAGAATTTAAAGTCTTTTAAAATTCGCAAAGAAAATAATGTAAAATAAGAGTTCTATACTTTATGTTTTACATTATTTAAGTCAGATGTATAAAATATTTTTCTAATAAATGTTTTCTGAATTATGAAACAATATCTGAAATAACTAATTTAAAATTTAAATAACAGATAATTAATTTAAATCATAGTTAAATAATTCTTAAAAATATTTGATTAAAACAAAATTAAATTTATAAATTTCCCATATAAACTGACAATAAATTTTCATTTGACTTAGTCTCTATAAACATCAAAATAATCTAATAAAATTTGTCATTAATAATAATATTTTAAATAATATTTTCGACATTCAATTATTATTATTATTATTATTATTATTATTATTATTATTATTATTATTATTATTATTATTATTATTATTATTATTATTATTATTATTATTATTATTATTATTATTATTATTATTATTTTTATTATTATTATTATTATTATTATTATTATTATTATTATTATTATTATTATTATTATTATTATTATTATTATTATATTTGAATTATTTACAAATATTATTTATTATATATTTAATTAATGAAGCTAAATTAAAGTCAGAAGGAAAATGAGAAATTACTGTAATGAAATTTGACATTCTCATTAGGTTTTAAGTTAGATTTTTCTTTATTAAATGATGGACTTGTTGAGTATTTGTAAATGTTGAAATAGAAAAATATTTAATTTTCTTTAATGAATAATAAATAAGTTTACATCTAGTAAAAAGATGATTGACAAAAAGAGATATTATTTTACGGTTCACATAATCATATTTATTGATAATAAAATGCTTTTTGCAAGAAAATCTTTTATTATAACCATTTTTAAATAGCTAATTTCCTTAAAATGAAACGTACAGTACAATATAAGCGCTATTACGAGACACTAATTTATCAAATCCAATTTTTTATAATTTCAAATCTACTTTATCCAAAAGATGCAGTTTATGTATAATGTAATAATATCTGTAATGTATTGTAATATCTTATTTTTTTATTTGTTAGTTATATGGTTTAAATGTAAACTACAATCTCGCACGTTGCACGTGGAGAAGAATTTGTTATTTATTTATTTTTTTATTAAAAAAACTATATAGCGATAATTTACCTTGAAAAGGAAAATAATCAATAACATTAAAGCAACAAGATTTGTAAAAATTATAGAATATCATTCAAATTTAATATAAACCATATCCATCAAATAACCAAGAACAATCCATTCAAATCTAATATAAACAATATCCACCAAATAACAAAGAATGTTCAATTCAAAGTTAATATCCACCAATATTCATCAAATAACCAAGGATAATCCATTCAAATTTAATATAAACAATATCCACCAAATAACCAAGAATATTCAATTCAAAGTTAATATCCGCCAATATTGATCAAATAACAAGGACTATCCTAAACAAACTTAAGATACATTAAGGTTGATTAATTAGTTTATTGTAATAATTAATAATTAACTGTTCCATTATATTATAGTATTTTTATTATTCCCTGTTCTTTTTTGGTTATACAAAACAATACATACAAGCACTCCGATTGTCCCGCTGCAATATTTTTCTAAACGGTGACTCTTTCGGGTTCTTCAAGTTTCTAGTGATATAGCATCGTGAACTTCACAACAATATCATACAAATATCGTAATATAATATATTTATCATTAAATCTAACTTATTGATATCTTTTATGCTTGTATTTAATTGATTCTAACTTTCAGTCCACCGTAATGATGTCCTTCACCACTTCTATGTCCACAACTGCTTCTTCCTGGGTCTAATAAGGAAAACGCATCTTCCAGGCTGAATTAAGGGTTCTTTGAGAAACTGCTTCCCAGGCCTTCTGTATGAGTTTAATTGCTATAAGAATATGAAACTTCTCTATCCAGAACTTCCGGACAGTCAAGTCTTTACAAAACTCACATTTTTGAAACAACTTATTAAAGAGGGCTCTGGTGTACAGTTTTTTAAAGTTGACAATAACTTGCTGATTCATTGGTTGAAGAATGGAAGTGGTGTTTGTTGGCAGATACTGTACCTTAATAAAAGGATAACTTTTCTCCAGTATCTCTTCTATGTCTTTTGGGTGAGAAGAGGCATTGTCCCGTATTAGAAAAGCTTTAAACGGCAGCTCTTTTGTTCAGCAAATATTTCTTCACAGCAGGAGCAAAGGTTTTCATAATTCATTCCTTGAAGATAACTTGAGTCATTCAGGATTCACAATACTGTTTTTCTTGAAAACCCTGGGATTTTCAGAATGATAAACTAGAAGAAGTTTGATCTTCAAGTCTACTCTGGCATTGGAAAAAAACAGGAGTGTCAGTCTGCCCTTCATGGGTTTGGATTCTGACAATTTCTTTTCCTCTTTGGCAATGAAGGTTCTGTTTGCATTTTCTTCCAGAAAAGATCATTTTCATCGGTATTAAATACTTGTTGCACGTAGCATGCTTCAAACTTTAAATATTGTTGAAAGCCAACAAGAACTTCTCAACAAGAACAACCACACCTTTACTTAAATCTAAAAAACCATACTATGTTGGCTTTAAATTCCTCCTCCTCATCTTAACTGCAGCTATTTGTAGGACAATTTATCTTTGAATCGTCAAAGATGACTTTGGCTTTATGGATGGATATTCTTGGGTAAAAGTATCAACTGTCACCTGGCTGTCCTTAAACCAAATCACCAACAGCCAAATCAAGGAAAAGCTTTGAGACTTCCTTGGTTGACTTGATGGTGGTCTTGCTGAGACCAAACTTTATAACCAAGTCACACTGTTTCATTCCACATTCACTCCTTCTAATTATATTTTGTTTTATTTCAATAGAAATAACTTTCCTGTTTTTAGAAGCCATAATATATACAAACAAAATATATTAATTTAAACAAACACGTGTGTGAGATAAATACCGAGAAGAACGACTGTGGCGCGTTGATGCATATTCATGTAAGTTCGGTCATAAGCCTGGGTGGCTTCGTGATACACAGGTGCGTTCCAGCGACAAAACGAAATACGTTGTGTGAAGAGAGGTTCGTTGTGTAAGTTGGGTAATGGACGAACAGAAAGTTCCTTGTGCGCAGCGTTCGTTATGTAGACATCACTGTAATTATTCAAAAATATTATTGCTTTTTTATATGATCTCCAAGTCTAAATGACAAAAGTGAGTTTCTACAAAACTCCAATTACTTATAAATTATTTACTACTTATAATGCATTTAATAGCAGTTTGTCAAAACATCAAAAATATTCTTGAAATTAAATAATAATCATTCCATCTTTTAAATATATTAATTAGAAGTTATTATACATTTTCTACAAATTCTTGTTAAATATAAACAAAATAATAAATTGAAATGAAAAGAGAGTTTGAAGACTATAAATCAGTAATATATCGATGTTTGTTGATACTCACGAATTTTCGGCACTGTCTTTTTCAAGTGAATATATATATATATATATATATATATATATATATATATATATATATATATATATATATATATATATATATATATATATATATATATATATATGAATGAAGGGAACACTCTCTACAAAGCAGCGCAATACTTTTCATCCCGTGATTATTTACGATCCATCAATGTTTTATCAATGGGAGAAAAATAACATTGTCGAAAGAGGAGTATAGATTTGATTATAATACCAGGAGGATTGACGCCGTACAGGTCGGTGATATTGGAATTTTAAATATTTTTAAGGAAAAAGTATCAGAAAAACGGTGAAAATGTGGAATATACAAAGGGAGAAATCCCAAACTACCAAATGCTGAAATTGTGCGAAATAGGATGATTGAAACATTGAATATATCAGTAATCCAATTCTTTCGGCTGGTTTTTCATAAAATATTTTTAAATACAAAACCTTCAAATAATATCACTATTCAAAAACTTTAATGGTTGTTCATGACACTATTAGGAGGGAGTTATCCTTTAATTGGATAAACATAATAATTCGTTATATTTTTTTGTCACGATTTTTGAAAATTAGAAATTGTAAAATTCTATAAAAAATGTAGTTTTTTATTTAAAAAATTAATTTTCAGAATTTTGGCACATTTATAATACAACTTCATAAAACAATTAGCATTTTTTACGGAAAAAAAATTAAAAAAATACATTTTTAAGACCCTTTATTCTATGTCTAATGATGTACGAAAATTCCTGACAATCTAAAAGTCCGAATATAAGGCCACTTGGTTTTTAATAATATTTCTGGGGAAAACCTAATTTTAAATTCTGGAAAATACTGGAAAATATATTAACAAAAGTTATTTAAATCATTCAACACATCAGAAAAGTCTTTTAAGTTTTTTGTTACCTTTGTTTTGTTTTCTTTTTTATGATATTTCAATTGTTTTTATTTTTATCAAAAATTAATTACACACAAATAAAACTTTGATACTTTGTCATAATAAGAATAAATGAGAAGCTCTTGTATTTAAAAATTCATTTTTCAAACGTTTTTTTAATTAGTTAGTCTTTACATACATATTCGTTCATCATTTGGTGGTAACACGCTTATTGGTTTGTTTATTCTTTAATTGAGTGCAAAAAGTTTATAAAAATGGAAACATTTATAAAAGTTTAATAAATTTATAATAATTGTGAGGTGTTTTCAGCTGAGAGTTAAATATTTCAATGATTTATCAAAATAATTTTAAATTGTAAATAATTGACTATTAAAACAACTTTTAAATAATTTTTAAATTGGATTATTTAAGTTAAAATATTTGAATTAAAAATTAAAATATCTTTTTAAAAAAGAAGTTTTATTAATGAAAAGTTTTTAAATAAATATATTTTAAATATTGAAATTTTGATAAATGGTTTTGAAAATATTTTATTCAACGCTGAAAATTTGTTTAAAATTATACAATATGTTATATAATAAATACTTGGAATTATGTCGTTAACTTTTGAACCGGATAATAATTTGAAGATGTGCTAGCAGCTTCTAATAATAATAATTCATAAATAAATTAAGTACAAAAATGAAATAGAAAATGGAAAAATTAAAAATTGACGTATTTCAGGAATGACAACTCATGAGAAAAACAAAAATGCAATAATATAAAATCAGTTGGTTGTTCCAAAAAAAAGTTCAAAAAATACAAATTAATTAAGAAAAATAAATAAATTTAATTAGTATTTGAAAACTTGAGCTATGTGAATAACTTCGAGAGATAAATGAGAATAATAATGAAATTGATATTTCCTCAAAAATTCAATAAAGGGATTAGTTTTTCTTAAAATCAAATTACTTGAACAAAGTCCTTAGACATAAAAATTAGAGGACACACACATAATTGATTTGACTTGAGAAATATTGTTTGCCTTATTTATTTATTTTGTCTTCAAATTTTTGTGAAAGAAACTAGAATAAAAAGCAGGGACTAAAGTTTGGAAGAAATTTATTCTAAGAATTGACAAAGATAACAGATTGAAATTAGAGTTGTTCAATCAAATCAATTAAAGGTGTACCAGAAAAGCTGGTTTCCTTTGTAAACACTAACTTTAACACTTTCATTTAAAGTACAGATAAAAGCAAAAGTATTCTTGATTATATTGCTATAAGTTGTGAAATTAAATAAAATCTATTATGTTGGGTGTCATTGTTTTAATTTAACTAAAGATCGTGTGAAGTCAGAGTGTGGTACCAACTTTAAAATTAACCCAATAGATTTCCGCTGAAATAATTTTTCTACAAAACTAAAACTTACAATCTGTAAAATAATTAGATAATGAAATATTAATGTATTGACAAGTAGAATATATAATAATCATTATAAATATTGAAAAGTTTAAAAATTAAAAATCCTGATAAGTAAAATATCAAAAATTTCAAAATCTTTAAAAATTCCATTATTAAAATTTAAATGACTTAGAAATAACGATTTTGATGAATTTGATATTAAAAATAATTTGCTAAATTTGCATTCATGAACTCGAATCACATCTATTGGATAATATTAGAATTAAAATAGATAGTCAAAAATTGGTTCATTGACATAAATTTTACTAAAACTGTATCTATTATAAGTTTAGAATTACCTGATTGCCGTATTTTATAAATTAACATTTATGATATAATAAAAAGAGCGATGTAAATAATAAAATAATGATAAAATTCATAATTTAATGAAAACTTGGTCATATTTTTAAATTTTAAAGTGCATTAAGAAATTATATTTATTTTTTTAACCAATTTTATTCATAACGGTTTTGCACAAAGCATAAGATTTACACCAAACGTTTTTTCCGACTCATTGCAAACATCTTTCATTTATGGAATTCCTAAAATAATATAAACCTTTTTTTAAATTAAATAAAACTAAATACAATGTATTTAATATGGTGAAGTACATTGTTGCAATCATGTTTAAAATGCAAAAAGAATTGTGGCTCCTATATGTAAATTTTTAATTATGTCGTTTAGAAATGATTTTTCCATTTTCGATATTAAAACATTGTTTGTTGTTCTATTCAATTTCACAATAAAATCAAATAATTCTTTTCTTTTTTTCTTATGCCAAAGAACTTGATCATAAATTTTAAAATTCCATATTCATCAAATACAATTAATATTTAATTAGTATATTATATTATTAATTAAATTAAATTAATTAATTTAAATTATGTTTTAAATTGTAAAATTTTTAATATTTTTTGCTAAAATTCTTATGATTTAATTATGATATTTATCTTCCATTTCAACCATTTAATATAAATCAAATTATATCCTAGTAAGGAATATGTCATTTGAAACAACGCAACATCATGATTTATAATATATTAGGAATATGAGAGCTATTTAATAATAATTTCCTTAATAAAATCCACAGTCGCATGTTTCAAATATTTAATTTCATCTAAATTTTGATTTATTTTGTCTGATATTTCTTCAATTATCTAAAATGATAAAATAACAGCAATGACGTAACTAGTGGACGCAGGACCCTGCAGTGCGGGGGCCCAAAATCTTTACTAAAAAAATATTTACAATCATTTTCTGAAACTTTTTTCCCGTAGTTATATTTGCCTACAAACATAATACTATCATTGAATAGCGGCTGCTGTGAATAACTATGTATTAAACTTTAACCGAAAAATTTAAGTGGAAATATTTTACATTGCGCGAGGGGCCCAAATGTTGAAGTTCCGCCACTGAATAACAGCAATTTCAATTATTATAAATGCCAAAATTGAAGCTGAATATTAGAAATAATATATTTATGAAATAAAATGTTTTGAATTGGAATTTCTATGGATTTGTCAAAGTTCTTCATGGGGATGTTATTTTCTGTTAAAGGTCTCGTATAAAGTTTAAGTAAGCAATTATTCCTAATGTTGAGTATACTAAATAATTGAATTAAATAATTATTAGAATAATCAAAATGATTGGATGAAATATAAGAAATAAATATGTTGTTGTTCCAAAATTCTGAAAATCAGGAGTAAAGGAAAGAAATAGAAAAATGAGAAGAAAATGAAAAAATTAATAAAATCAAATAATGAAAAATGAAAAGGTAGTTCTTAATTAATAAATACAATTTAAAAACGAAAAATAACAAACACTCGGATTGCTTGATCTCGATGACGTGTCCGAGATTACAAACACATTACAAGGAAAGTTGCAAAATAAAATCTCTTAAAATTGTACATCTCGGTTACTATAAAACATAAAATATAAGAACTTTGAATGATCCAAGAAAATGTGCTGGAAGAAGAATTCAAAAACAAAATAGTTATCTGTAAGTGCCATTATATTACACACTATAAAAGGGAAACACAGATTGGATACAAAAAAAACAGAATATAAACAAAGAGGCGAAAAAAAATTTAACTACAAAGTTATTGGGAGAAGACTGTCATATTGAACAGCAATTTAAAATAAATTACGAAAGCTACCTCTCACAAGAAAATAAAGTAACTAAATCAAAAAAAGATGTCGAAAAAACCGAATTAAAGCAAAACGAAAAGGTGAAAACAAATTGAATTGATCGATAAAAGTTTTATATTATTTGGAATTCGTTATTGTTGTCAACCAAGGCACGCTTTGGAGTCAGATCAATAATTGTTAATTTTACAAATCACCAAAAACCTCATCATTAATACATTTTTATTATTTTAGTTAAAATTAAAATGTTGCATTTGATTTTACTTATATATTTAAAATGACCCATGAGATTCCACGAACTTTTCTCTTTTTATTATGGAAAACCTTCATTAATTAATTTTAGCAACTGCTTCAAGATTCACTTTAACAAGTTGCTTATAATTTATAATTAAAAATTATTAACCGAAAATGGATTCTTTCAATTCAACATAATTTCGTTGGGATGTAAAAATAGGACACTTACAGATATTACTAAAGACTTCAACGATTTGAGTAATGTAAACTGTTGAGAATGTGATTTTATAAAACATTTATAATTTGGCAGGATGAAATATTTTAAACAATAGATTTACTGACATTGTTCATTCGCGAATTCATAATAATCAGAATAATAATCATCACACATAATCATTTTATTTTTATATCCATGTTCATATCGACATCGAGCTGCTTCCATTTGTGCACGCCATACTTGAGATCGATAATCAGGGATCATAGCAGTCATAATACCTCCAGTACTGTCAGTAATATTAAACAATCTCGTAGCTGAACTCTTCTCAATCATTTTATTTGGAACCTGTCTTTGTGTAGCTACACATAAATTTGATCTCATATCATTCCTTTCTGAACACAAAACAATATCGATTCGGCCATTTTGATCTTGAGCACATTTCAACAAGTTTGTTTGATCCATATTCAATTCACCAGGTACAGATTGAACTAATTGTCGGTCTCGAGATAATGTGATTAGAGAGAATCCATTGCCCAGAATTTTAAGAGATTTGCTAGATCTGATAACTTCGTCTTTACAAATAGTTTCTAATTCCATTTTGCTGCGGGTTCTATTCAACCTTGCCATTTCCATAAATTCCAAATCAAATCGAAGAGAACTCAAAATTCAAAAATCTTCAGTTAAAACAATTTTTCCAAAAACAACTCAATCCAATTTACAACTCTACCAAAATCAAAATCAATCATTAATAAACATAAAAAACCTACCAACTCTTCGCGTCTGTGTGCGCACACTACTCCGAATAGCAATGAAAAGAAAAGCGCACACAGACGCGAATTAAACATCCTCCCCCCCTTGACACTTTGGTGTCAATCTCTCATCCCCATTAACTTCTTCTTTTGCGATCAAGCATAATTTGGATATGCATCTTAATACCTCCTTT
This sequence comes from Schmidtea polychroa, assembly GCA_959609185.1. Classification (NCBI taxonomy): domain Eukaryota; kingdom Metazoa; phylum Platyhelminthes; order Tricladida; family Dugesiidae; genus Schmidtea; species Schmidtea polychroa. The sequence continues at coordinate 74,311 of CAUHTR010007792.1, forward strand.
CCTTCACATTTTATCCTCATCACGCGTAGCTTTCCGTCTTCTCCAGGTATCACTTCGATTACTCTCCCCATTGGCCACTTCCCATACTCATTCTTTTTGTCTAAGACCCACACTGTTGACCCTGTCTTAACATCAGCTTCTATCTTATTCCATTTCGCCCTTTGCCGCCAGCACGGGACCAATTCTTTCATCCATCGCCGCCAAAAGTGTTCGGTTAACTCCTGAATTCGTCTCCACCGAAACACCGTAGATGACATTTTCTTCAGTTCTATATTTTCCACAGCTTCTCCTTTCCAACCGGCAATTAATAAATGATTTGGAGTTAGCACAGTGTCTTCCTTACTGTCTACTGCCTGAACCACTAAGGGCCGAGAATTTATCAACATTTCAGCCCTTGTCAAGACATTTCCCAATTCCTCATCGGTCACATCTGCACTGGTCAGTATGGCATCCATTGCTCGCTTTGCCGATTTGATCATGGACTCAAAAACTCCCCCAAAATGCGGTGCTGCTGGAGGATTGAAAATCCAACTGCATTGATGCTTCGACAACTCTCTTTGAGTCTTATAGTTGTCGATTACAAAATTCTTTACTGTAGAAGTGGCGCCTATAAAATTTGTGCCATTGTCTGAAATCATCAATTTTGGCATCCCCCGCCTCGCTGCAAACCTCATAAACGCTCGAATAAATGAGTCTGTGTCCAACCCATATGCCATTTCAATATGCACCGCCCGTGACTTTAAACATACGAATAGGCAAATGTACCTTTTATTTCTCACCTTTCCCCTGCCTACTTTAGTTTCAAACGGTCCTGCAAAATCTACTGCCGAGTGAACAAAGGCTCTAAAAGGTTCTGAAACCCTGAATGCCGGTAACGGTGCCATTATTTGACTCATTCCTTTAGCTTTTCTTTTTCTACACATTCCGCAATCTGTCTCACATTTTTTGATCATTACTTTGGCCTTCAAATCCAATATTTTTCGTTCAACACACTTAAGACATGTTGAGTTCCTGCATAATGGCTCAAACTTTCATGGCAATCTTTGATGATTAGTCTGGTGACCCAACTCTTGTCCGATAGAATTATTGGATATTTTGTCTCCCATGGTAAATTCTTTGCATGAATTATGCGGCTATTACTTCGTACCACAGTCATCTCATCTAAAACTGGTGTCAACTTTAACAAACGGCTTCTGATATCTACCCTTTCATTCTTGATAAGTCGTGCCAGGTCCTCAGAGAAAAACTTCGCCTGCTCTCCTTTAATTACATTGAGTTCCATTCTTTTAAGCTCCTCAGTTGTCAGTTGCCCTGTGCTTCTTTGGGACTGTGTCGTTCTCGTGTTCAAAATAAATCGCTCCACCCAGGCCCGCACCCTGATCAATCTCTGCCATGAGGAAAAGGTTTCTACTTTGAAACAGTCCGTGTTCCCTATTCGTCTTTGCCCCTCTACACATGCCATCATTGTTATTCCCTTTCGCAACTCCTTTGTTACACTGGATTGGTTTAACTCCGTCGCCGGCCAATTTCCCATTGGTTCTAGTAGAAATTTCGGTCCCTCCCACCACATGGTGCTGTTTATCAAATCCGATGCCGATAATCCTCTTGTGATCAAATCCGATGGATTTTCACTTGTTGGAACATAATGCCATTGCCCAGGTTTGGTCATTTCTTGAATGAACCCAATTCGATTAGCTACGAATGGCTTGAATAGTCTCGAATAATTTCGAACCCAATGTATTACGTCTTTACTATCGGACCAGAACCATATCTCACTCATCGGTTTCCCTAGCACTTCTGAAACCCGTCTTGCTAATTTAACTCCAGTACACGCTGCCATTAATTCCAACCTTGGTATACTTATAATTTGCACTGGAGCTACCTTTGCCCTTGACGCAATTAACACACTTTTAGGTCCCACCATAGTTTCTTCCCGTAGATATATAGCTGACCCATATGCGGTGCTTGACGCGTCGGAGAAGACATGTAATTGCCATTCATTTTTCATTTGAGTCCTTAAACATCTCGCAATTCGCAGATCTCCGAGATTATTTGTGTCCTCTACCCACTTGTGTATTTCTTTATTCAACTTTGGAGGTAGCTTTTCGTCCCAATCAAGCCCTGACAACCACAACTTCTGAATAATCATTTTCCCTATGATTATGAATGGGCCTAACAGTCCCAATGGATCAAAGATTCTTGCCACTATGCTCAATACCTTTCTTTTCGATAAAAATTCTTCCTTCGGCAGATCTACTTGAAAACTAAATTCATCGTCTTCCGAGTACCATTTCAAACCTAGGGTCTTGACGGCCATTGTCGTTTCCTTTTCAATATTCAGTGTTTTAGCTCGTTCTTCAATTGGGATTGTCGCCATAATTCTTTCCGAGTTGGACAGCCATTTTCTAGGCCGCATTCCGGCATTGCCCCAAACTGTTTCTAGCCCCTCTTTCAGCCTCATTCCTTCTTCTTCAGAATCAACAGAGTCCATGGTGTCGTCCATATACGTAGACTTGCAAACAGATTCTGTCACTTTTGGGTAGTCCTTTTCAAATTTCTTTGCATTCTCTTGCGCGACTAGCTGGGCAAGGAATGGAGATGCATTAAGACCAAACACTAACCGATTAAACTCATACTTCATAATTTTCCCCCCAGTTGACCATAAAAACCGATGATATTTCCTGTCTTCAAAAGCCATTCTTATTTGCAGATACATTTCTGCTATATCACAAACAACAGCTACGGAAAATCGACGGAAACGTATTAAAATATCAAAAACTTCATTTTGTAATTTTGGTCCAACTTCCACCATATCATTAAGTCCCACCCCATTACACCTGGCTGCTGCATCAAACACAATACGCACTTTCGTGGTGTCCTTATCTCTTCTAACCACGGGAAAGTGTGGTAATATCCATTCCGAATCTCCAGGCATCATTTTCTCTTTTACAATACTTATATAATCTTTTTTCAGGTAACCATTCAAAATATCCTGATACTCAGTTCGTAAGTCTTCCTTTTCAAGCCTCTTGTCCAAACTTCGCAGTCGACTTTCTGCCATTTTTTCACTATTGGGCAAAGCTGTTGGTGACTCTTTCCATGGCACTTTTACCTCGAAATGTCCGTCTACTTTCTTCATCTCAGATTTGGTTTTCTCATAAATCGCCTGGTCTTTCGCTGCAAATATATTTTCCTTTAAGCCGCTATCATCAATTTCCCAAAATCGCTCCATTTGTCGTTGCAAATCCTCGCCATTGCCGAAGAACGTTCGTATGAAATTGCTTTGGTGGTTCCAAGTTCTTCCCACCGAGGTTCTTCCCACACATGTCCAGCCAAGTGGAGTTAAACGGGCAATCGGTTCATCCAACTTACCATCGATTTCTTTGAGTGCTCGTTGAAGCGTTAAATAATCCGCGCCAATTAACACTTCAACTGCCTGTCTCTCGTCTAGCATCGGAAAATGGATGCCCTTCAGGTGAGTCCACTTATGTTTTTCTCTGGCCCAATTTACTACCTTCATTTCTCCCGTGATATTTGTTACGGCCAGTGCGTTGAAGTTTTTCGTCAATCGGCCGTCATTACTAATTAACTTCATGGTCACTGGCCGTAACAAATATCACGGGAGAAATGAAGGTAGTAAATTGGGCCAGAGAAAAACATAAGTGGACTCACCTGAAGGATAATTTTATGATCTCACCAGCCCGGCAAGCCTCATCTTGCTTTTTCCCTGTATTCATTTTTCCTTGAACATTTTGTGTCATTGTCATAACGTTAAATAATTCGTTAGTTCTTCCAGAATTGAATATTTGCCCATCTAAATGACTCTGAGCTCCTTGCTCTTCATTAGATGCCTTACTCCTGTCGAGTGGCGTGTCCTCAATTCCTCGAGATGCCCGTAACTCGTCATTGAACATTTCAGTTACCGCAAAATAACTCTGACCCGTCCTCATTGATGCGTTTTCATTTAGTAATTCGTTGTGTCTCTGCTTACATCCGGTAACCTTGCAGAAAGATTCTTTACGACATTCCTTGGCCATGTGATTTCTTTTGAAGCAATTCCTGCACAGTTTCTTTTCTTCGATGACTCTCTTCCTTTCTGAAATTGTGAGTTGCTTAAACTTGTCACATTGGTCTAGGTAATGTTGACCACCACATTGTACACACTCTGATCTATAGCCGTTAGAGTTATTCACCTGTATAACCGTTCCACTTTTAACTCTGCCATCTGGTTGCCCCGTAAAATGCGTCCAACCTCCTGGATTGAAGCTTTCTCTTTCTCTAGACACACCTTCTACTCTTGACACATCATAAGCCCTGGTGCATGGTTGAGTCCCATACACGACCTCGTTAGTGGACCTTAGGATCTCCGCTTCTTGTTGTATCCATCTTCTCAAATCCTCTATCGTCTCCCGCAATTCCTTTTCTATTTTCTCTTTCTTCCATTTATACACAAGATCCGTTGTTAACTTGCCCAAACACTTTTGAAACAGATATCCAGTCTTTAACTCGGATTCTTTCCCAGTGGATTTAAATCGCACGGTGACTGTTTCTAATAATCCAACAAATAAGTCAAGATCCTTCAAATCTCCTTCTCGAATTGGCCTGAACTGGTCCATCTCCTCTAACATTGATAAATATATCCTTTCATCTCCACCATATCGCCTATCCAACTTCTCTTTTGCCATTTGATAAGCCTCTGCCGAATATCCTAGATTTTCAATTAACTTTAATGGCTCTCCGTGAAGGTACTTGTGCAGGTGAAACATCTTTTCAACCTCATCACCTTCCGCTTCGTCAACACACGCCGTAAAAGCTGCCTTCCATGGTTCGTACTCTTTCATATTGCCTTCAAAGACAGGTATTGTAATTTTCTGTAGACTTTCCAGTTTTCTTTTATGCACGGAATTATTCTTCTTGATTGTATCATCATTCACCTTTTCCTTCTTTTCCATAAAAGATTGATTTGCTTTTCTTTCCATCAATGCCCCAATTATTTGATGTTTTTCCTCGATCTCCTGCAGGTCTTTATCTAAGATTGCAGTGATGTCCAATCTATGTAATTTTTCACTGATCGTTCTTAGATCTCTTAATTCTTCATCTAGACTCTCCTTTAGATCTTCATATTCTTCCAACCATTTGCTAACATCCTTACCCTTTATATCATTCAGAATCTTATTTCTCAATCTCGTTAATTTTCCTTTTTTCATTCTCTTTTTCCACAATTCTTCTTCTAACATCTCTTCGTCATTGCCACCGCACAGCCTGAGTGACAAATGAAGTGTCGACCCTACTTGTATCCTATAATCATTCAATCTTCTTTTATTTTCTAACTGCTTTCCTGCGTATACTAACGTTTGATAATTTTCCGGAATTCCTTCTTTGTCCTGGATTTTTCCTTTTATCTTTTCAATTGTGTCCTTCCATTTAACGTCCAGAGTAATTGTCTTACCGGTAAGAGTTTTGACAAATATTTGACTTTCCCCTCGCAACTCAAAACCCATTACCCCGCTCGCCCTCACCCTTGACTCGGCTCTGTTCTTTACCCTGTTCCCCTGGCTTCCCCCTTTAAAAGAGTGCTGGGGCCCATAGCAGCACTTTCCCACGCTCGGTAGGGAAGGGAGGATGTTCAATTTTACAGAAATATTAGTTGTTATTACACTTTTTATCATAATACATAAATACAAAAAATACATTTTACAATCATCAATTACCTTGTTCCGGCTGGCTAGCCGGAACCACGCTCTGCTACCATGTTCATTCGCGAATTCATAATAATCAGAATAATAATCATCACACATAATCATTTTATTTTTATATCCATGTTCATATCGACATCGAGCTGCTTCCATTTGTGCACGCCATACTTGAGATCGATAATCAGGGATCATAGCAGTCATAATACCTCCAGTACTGTCAGTAATATTAAACAATCTCGTAGCTGAACTCTTCTCAATCATTTTATTTGGAACCTGTCTTTGTGTAGCTACACATAAATTTGATCTCATATCATTCCTTTCTGAACACAAAACAATATCGATTCGGCCATTTTGATCTTGAGCACATTTCAACAAGTTTGTTTGATCCATATTCAATTCACCAGGTACAGATTGAACTAATTGTCGGTCTCGAGATAATGTGATTAGAGAGAATCCATTGCCCAGAATTTTAAGAGATTTGCTAGATCTGATAACTTCGTCTTTACAAATAGTTTCTAATTCCATTTTGCTGCGGGTTCTATTCAACCTTGCCATTTCCATAAATTCCAAATCAAATCGAAGAGAACTCAAAATTCAAAAATCTTCAGTTAAAACAATTTTTCCAAAAACAACTCAATCCAATTTACAACTCTACCAAAATCAAAATCAATCATTAATAAACATAAAAAACCTACCAACTCTTCGCGTCTGTGTGCGCACACTACTCCGAATAGCAATGAAAAGAAAAGCGCACACAGACGCGAATTAAACAGACATTATTACTGACATTTGATAAGTGTCCGTAAAAATACGTATATATATCAGAGGTGGCCAAACCGCGGCTCTTCAACATGTTTCATGCGGCTCCTTAGAGTCGCAGAAAATTCATCGGTTTTTAAAATTTAATTTTTTTATGAAATTAGGAACAACTTCGTTTATGACATCAATATGACAGAAAACAAGAAAAGAAAATAGGAAGAAAAAAATAAAAGCTTTAAATTAAATTTGAATTATGCGGTAACCAACATGTCGTATTTGTAACCAGACACTTTCTCAGTTCAAAGCAAGTAACTTAAAACGGTATCATGAACAGAACCACAGAAGTTTTATTATCACTTATCCCTATAATACCACTATATAAGAACTACCAAAACGAATTCGTTAGAATTTGGACTAAGTTTCCAACAGAATATTTTATCATCCTTTACTAATGAAAGTATTTTTAATATAGTTACGCCATATCCTGGAATATTGCACGAGCTAAACGCCCGTATACAGAAGGTTAATTTATTAAGAAAAATATATATGAAGTGGTCAATATGCTAGATTCTAATAATACCAAATTACATAGGTTGGTTGGATAATTTCCGATTTCACACCATACAACCGAGAGACGTGTTTCTGAAATGAGCAGAGATGGTTTAGAACATCTAATAGTTGATATAAAAACAATGCAGTGTTTAGTTTAGCTCTACAATAATCTACAAATCTACAAACATTCAAGATAATCCACAACTAGCTCTCCGATATGTATCTGCTGATGATACTCTGAAAGAAGAATTGCTGGATTTAGTATCACTCAAGGATGCAACCCGTGGGATTGATATTAAGTATAATCTAATAATATACCTTTGAACCGACTCATAAGCGTTGCAACCGATGGTGCATCTGCGATGTTAGATGAAAATCTAGGTCTTGTTTGTCTTTTAAAAAGTGATCCAAGAATACCTGATTTTATATCTGTTCATTGTAGTATTCACCGTGAAAATTTAATAGCCAAATATTTTAAGTATGACAATGTTATGAAAACAGTTCTTTAGGTTGTTAATTATATTCAAACAAACTCAAAAAATCATAGATAATTTAAAATATTTCTTGAAGAATAATAATTTGATGACCATCCTAATGAGTTGCCGTTCTATTCTATTGTGAGATGGTTATCTACATATAATGTATTAAGCCATTTCTGTGATTCAATTGGCCAATCAAGGATTTTCTTAAAAAATCCAGCAAAACTTTTATTCACAGTTAGAAGAAACTTAATGGCTACAAGATTTAATGTTATTAACTGATACTATGAACATTTACAATCACTCAATTTAAAATTACAAGGAAAGGAAAGAATTATCGTTGATCTCTCTCAGGCGATTTTTAGCCTTGAAAGAAAATTAAAACTGTTCAAAAACGATTTGATTTCGAAAGATTAGATTTCCCAGATTGAAAAATAAGTCTTGAAGAGTATAAGTTAAATTACATGAATTAATAGATGATTTTGCATTGAGATTTGAAGATTTAAGAAAATTCAAATTATGCATCGAATATTTGGTGAATACATTTGAAATTGATGTAATCAACGAAGGATTTTCAATTATGCAAAGTATTTTATCTATAAAAACTACTGCAGAATTAGAATTGATTGACATGTAGGTAGACCATGGATTAAAAATGCATCATAAATCGATAGTGTCTCCAATAGAATTTTGGAAACATGTTGCTGAATCTAAATACCCACATTTGAAAAAGGCCGCCTTAAAGTAAATCTCAATGTTTGTCACGACCTACTGTTGTGAATCTTTGTATTCTGCAATGAAGTATATTAAGTCAAAACATTGCTCGCAGCTAACAAATGAACACTTATCGGAACTTCTTCGCATTGCATTAACAAATTATAAGCCAGACTTTAAGAAATTTGCAGCCAAAATGCAATCCCAAAAAAAGAAACATTTACTAAATTAAATATTTATTTCATTATAATTGCAATTAAAAATACATTAGAAATTTATTTAGTTTCCCCGTGACACAGATGAATAGTATAAAAATATTTGTGTCGAATGAAAACCCAAAAATTAATTGAGTAACGATTCATCCGTGCAGTTTCAAAATGTAATCATATACAATCCATTTCACTTGTATTTATTCAAGTAATATAAAATTTATTGCATTCATCATTTGATTTATTTTTTAAAATTCATTTAATAGCTTGATTATCCATTATTTTGTATTACTTTTTTTCATGATAACTATTAGTAAAAACATTATTTAGCGAAATCTAGTAGTCCACCGCCACAACCCCCCCCCCCCTCCGGGTACCGAATGGTTCGTGCTGCCGGGGGCTACTAACAACCTACTTCTATACTACAACTAAATGAAAATATAAATAAAACATTTATTTAATTATTTATATATAATTTAATATTATATTGCGGGAAGGGGTTAATCTTGGGAAATTCGGAAAAAAAGATACCAAAATTAATTTGATGAGGAAATAATGTAATTAAGGGATGGTTTTAAAAACAGTAAATTCAACAGAATTGACAGTTGGTCGAAGATAGAAAATTGAAAAGGAGTAAAAAGCGAATTTAAAACTTAGTGCTAACTAAATCAATTTTAGTCTTAGCTTATCAAAAATGGAGATCTCCCGTTAGAAAATATGCCCCTGCACAGGATTGAGGTTGAGACTGAGGAGTGCGCAGAGTAAAAAGAGTGTAAAAAGTGTGTAATAAATAAAAGTTTAATTGTGGTAATTTCGAATAAATATTATTGTGTTTGGTTATTTGATTTGCTTAATGAAAGGTCACCAAGGAGTCAGACAGTGATACCGACTTACACAAAATACCCAGAAATTTTAAAAGCATCATCATTTTAAAAATATTTATTACTGCATATATATATTATATACAGTAAAACTCGTTTAAATGAACTTTCAAGGGAGCATGAAAATTATGTTCATTTAGCAGGATGTTTAATTAAAAGAGTTACAAAAAAGTTAAAAAAAATTATTTAATTAATTATTATAAAAACCGAAAACAAAAATAAAGACAAAAATAAATACATTTATATTTAACGTTTGACAAATCTGAAATTTTTGTTTGTTTTAGATTTGAAATACTTATCTTATTCTCTAAATTGTCAATCATTTCAAGTTCATCTTTTATATGAGCTTTATCACATAGAAAATAATATCTTAATGTTTTGATTGCGTCTAATGCTTGTTTTTAGTTGAACGTTGAACTTCATCTTCATCTTCTTCAATTTCTTCATCCGTTTCATCAGCGATTTCTTTATCTTTTTCAAGAATGGTTTCAACGATTTTCTAGTCATCAATGATAGCTGATACAGCAAGTTCTTCATCACAATTAACATAATCTTCAAAGTTGAAGTTCTTTGGTGTTATATTGTTTGATTGAAGCTGAAAAAATGCAGACTCAATGGGTTCTATATCGTTATTATCATTATTTGATGCTATTTCGATATCAAATCCCCATTTTTTGAAGCAATTTTGTATGATTGAACAATTCATATCCTTCCAGGCTGATACGATAAAATAAATTGCTTGTTTGACATTTATTTCTTTAATATTTTCACGATCAATTCCAGCATCAAGATTGTCCCAAAGTTTTTCTAACCATTGCAGATCTATATTTATGTTTGAAATTTGCAATTATGCCTTAATACATTAGTTGAAGCTTTGAAGTACAATTCGGAGGAAAATATGCAACCTTTACATTGTCAAATTGTGATTTCAAAGCATGTCCTGAAATGTTATCGATAAATAAAAGTATCTTTCTATTTTCAGCTTGAAACTTTTTATCATGGTTATCCATTCGCAAAATCTTTCTTCGGTCATCCAAGCTTTTCTATTACCCCGGTAGTAAACTCCAACATTTGATATATTTATGCGTTTTAAACACCTTGGTTTTAGAGATTTGCCGATTACTAATTTGGCAAACGTTTATAAAATAGCCCTGTCTCATAATAAATGTCTTCAAACTTGAAATCTTTTATAATGTTTGAAATTTTACTTAATCATTCTTCTACAGTTGATTCATTAACTTTGGTCGATTCTCCATTTAGAATTTGGAAGGATACATTATATCTTGTTTACCATCGGTCAAGCTATCCATTATATGGTTTGAAGTCTTGTCCAAGACGTTTTGCAAAATCTTCTGCTTTTTTATGAAGAATAGGACCCAATTTATTGAAACGCTAACTTTTCTTTTTTTCTTTGAACCATTCAAAAAAATACTCATCGATTTTTCATATTTTCATATTTCATTTCTTGCAGGACTTTGATTATTTGCTTCATATGCCTCTATAATTTTGTCTTTTTCAATCCCACATCATCTTGCTATTGTGCTTCGTGGAACTCCTGTTTCAGTAGAAACTCGGATTTGGGAAACTTTTTGCGATTCGATTCGCTTGATTATTTCGTATTTTTCTTCTAATGTTGCTGCTTTTCGTTTGGACATTTTAATTTAATAAAAATTATTTAATAGATTTATAATTTATAATAGTATATAATTTTTGAATTGGGTTTAAACATTTATAATTATGTAAAATAATGATATCCAATAAAAAAATTAATGTTCAATTAAAAGTTTGTAAAACAAACAAGGGCTTTAATTGGTGTTCATTAATCAGAGTTGTCCATTTAAAAGAGTTCAATTAAGAAATTAATCTATATACTAATGAAGAAAGAAACAAAAACTATAATATTTAAATAAAAATTTCATAAAAAATAAACAATCGACTATAAAACTTTTATAAAATTTAATAAAGTATGTATGAAACTTAGATTTCACAAAATAACATTATTAAAAATATCATTAAAAATTGTCTAAATGATGCTAATTTTCTGCTGACTTATTCATCTCTTGTCCCATTATATCACTACCATAATAATCTTCGACATCGAATAATGATCAAATAATAAAAATTAAAAAAATAATACTAATAATAATAAATATATTATGTCAGTGCATGATTAACAAAGACATGAACTTAATTACAAGTACTTAATTAACAAGGTCATGTACAATATAAGGGCATGATCAACAAAGATTTGGAAAATAGCATCCTTGCGTTTGATCATTATTCAATGTCAAAGATGATATGGCGGTGATATGTTATGATGGTTCAAAAGAGGAATTAAAATGTGCAGATAAAAATTCTTTTAAGACTTTTAAGTTTTTGGACTTTTGACATTGGTTACTTTCGACCCCTGTAAAACCTTGTAGGAATTTGTGCAACATGTTCTCCATAATGATGCTGATCTTTTAAAGCATTTTTGAAAAAATCCAAAGTTTTTCTGAGTCGGTGAGTTGACCTACATAATTTTCAAAAAAAATTTAAATCCAAGGGAGGGGAGTAGTGAGTTAACGGGCCCTAATCCATCTAATTAAAATATTTCTTCAAAACCAAAAATTTTTCATTTTTTATTTTATTTTATTATAAATAAATTTTAAGGTAAAAATTGGATTTTTATTAAATATAAATATATATATATATATAATTAAAACAAAAATATACATTTTTTAGTATTAACAATTTCTATGGATTAAATTCTAATAATCAACAAATGATAAAAAGCAGAAACAATATAAATCAATAAATATTTTATTTCTGTAAAATTATAAGGAGAATAGACCATAATAACATGAAAATAAAAATACATTTCTTACGAGGATACATGAAATAAGACAGAATGCTTTTAAATTGATGAAATATTCCTTTTAAAATATCGTAATATATTTAATTAACTATTCGTTTGTTTGTTCTAGAGCAAATATAGTTTTCGAATAGAAGAAAAAGTAATAATTTCCAATGACAAGACAGAAAAATAATAAATAATAAATAAATAATAAATAATAAATATTATAAAATAAAATTATAAATTATCAGAAACGTATTAAAAAACAATGCAATAAATATAAAAGTCATTTAACCTTTAATAAAATCAGACTAAAAGAATTTTCTTTTAGTGCGAGGTATTTTGGATGCATATTATTGCAACTTTATTCTGGGCTTTACTGATTTCTTTTATGTTGAAAGCAATATTTATAATTAATGAAAATGCAAGTTCAACTAAAGACCAAATTGCGTCGCCTCTTTGACTTTATTTAACAATAAAATAATTATTTATCATTTTTCAACCATATATTTAATAAAATTCATGAAGAAATTTAGAAATTTTATTTGTATGCATGACTTCTTTACATACACGATTAAATTAATTATATATTACTTTCCCCGTCTATTACTTTATTAATATATATATATATATATATATATATATATATATATATATATATATATATATATATATATATATATATATTATTTATTTATTTATTTATATTTATTTTTATAAATTTATAATATAAAGGATACCATAAATGAGTTAACTAATATATTTGCTTGTACGGAACAATCGATCATGTGGAAACATCAAATATTTTTAAAACTTCATTTTTATATTTAAAATGACGTCCATATTTGTTTTCAAACTGTTTATATTATTATAGAAAATTTGTGGACCTTACTTGCGTGTAACCTTTCTAATTTTCAATGTTATAAGTTACTATTAAATGTCAGATAAACTTAATTATTCTTAATTTTGTGAATGACCCAAACTCATTTATTATTGTTTAGTTTTAACTATTATCGGGACTCTTTTTATTGTCAATAAGGTCATTATTAGGTTTTTTGGTGTATTTATCTTTATCTTAATTTTTTACATATTGTAGGGTTATGGTAAAAAGAGGTGAAAATTAAACAGTTATATTAAAATTGAAGATTCATTATGGTTGTTCAGAAGGCTAAAAGACCTTTGGTGAAAACCTTTTCAAAACATTAAACCTAGTATTAACTTTCAAATTATACAAAAGTTATTGAATAGTGACATAAAATATATTATTAATAGTTTAAAGAGAATGACAAAAGAGTGAAAATTCTTAAAATTCTAAATGAGGCGAACTTGAAATGATGTCTGCATTTAGGGAGCATTGATTCGCTTAAAACTATTCGTTAAAAAATGTTCCAGCGATACTGGAAAATTAAGGATTTTTCAATGTCCTCGTAACTGAATGTAAGAAAGAAATAAAATTGGCTATTCGTGTTCTAATTTCATTTGAAAAAGTTGAATAAATTATTTTCATCTGATTTACGTCAAATTCATCGCGGGGAAATTCCTCGAAAATTCAAAAACCTTTACAGATCTTTATATTTTGACTTTTTACATGGTTTATTAATTTAAAATAACAAAAAGATATATCTGAAAAAAGTTTATTAATAGGATGCAAAAAATAACTAAAAGTTAAAATTATGAGCTAAGCCACGAAGGTAATCTACTCTGTTACGATTATTATAATCTCAAACAATACGTTGAACACGAATGGCACTGTCTCGGTAATGTTTTTTGACTGCAGGAGTATTAGTTCCACTGAATTTCCTCACGATGAATTTTTCCACTATGAACTTGTCGGATACGTTTTCATATATATCCATTCAAATATTAATATGAAAATTATATTTAAATATGTTTTAATTTAAATTATTTTAATAATTATAGTCGACTAATTGACAAACATTTCTTAAAATATCAAAGAAATATGATAAGTTCTTGGACCTTATGTTCTACTTATTGTTATTGTTCCTTTTAATTCTCTTGAGATTTTCTTTGGTAAAATATATGTAAGTAATTTATCTGCTAATGTTGGTCCTATTACAGTTTTCAACATATTGGAAAACGTATTTAGAAAAGCTTTAAAAAAGTGTCAAAGTTAAAATTATTTAAAGTTTGTGAAAGCTTTAGTAATAAACCGGTGACATCATTTGGTCTATGTTCTGATCTCGTTGTTTTAGTTGTAATGGATGTAATGTCACATACATTTGAAAAATTATCTGAGCACACAAATTGTGGAAATTGAGTGAAAATAGGCAAATTAAAAATAGACATTTTCAACTTTAACGTACTGTAGAAGGTTTTCACAAAAATAATTAATTAATTACTAATAAATCTAGTAGATTAATAATTTTTATTGAAGTTGTTTAGTGCCTGATAACGACAACTTAGCTGTCGAAATTTGTTATAAAAATATATTTAAAATATGTTCACACACACACACATATATATATATATATATATATATATATATATATATATATATATATATATATATATATATATATATATATATATATATATATATATATATATATTTCTTTATTTTTTTCTTTAATTTTTCTTTATTAAATTATTTAAAATTATTTATTTTGAGGTGGATGTTTTAAAATTAAAATCTGCGGTAAATTATGAGAATCAAAACTGAATTAGTTCTACGAAAAGTGTTGTCGAAATATTGTAGATATTAATGAATACCAGAATAAATAATCTCAATTTCTTTCAATATTTTATCAACCCAATTATTATGAAAATTTAACAGAAAAAATAAGTTCAATGAAAATATTATTATTATTTTTAAAAATAAATAACTAACTTTAACAGGAAAATTCAAGAGAAAATGCTACATGAGTAGATTTAATGAAATTTTTAAGTCTTTTCATCTTTTGTCTTACCAGACAAGAATTATGGTTATTAATTAAAAATAAATTCTAAATTTGTCTTAGATAAATATGAGAAATAAATATATAAATGATAATTTTTCATAAATCTTGGTATTGACAAATTTAGAAGTTTTAGGTCAAAATCCAAATTAAAAATTAATTAATATTTTAAAATGTGCATTTGTAGATTATTTATAAGGAAAATCTGTTCCTAGCATTAAAAATGAAAATCGAGATTTTATTTTTTTATTTTTAATAATTATAATAAAATATAATATTATTAATAATCTTTTTGATTGGAGATATTTAATAGATATATATTATAGATATTATAAAAATATTTTTAAAATTTATATTAAATTAAGATAATAGTATAATTATTAATTATTAATTATTAAGAGTACTCAATGCGGATAAAATTATACAGCTTTAAAATTTATCCCCATCCACTGAATTGTTAAAAGAAGATTAAATAATTACTAAGATAAAATTTGACACCTTAATAAATACAACTTTAAATTATTAAGTCAAAATCTAATTTAATAAAATTAAAATTTATTTTTGTTTAAGTTTTTCATTGAAACTTTTAATAAAATTTAATATTGTTTATATTATTAACATGCCATTACATGTAAAATTTTAAATCAAAATCCGATTTTATTCTTAATCTTTGGTTTGAAATTTGAAAATTTATCAATCATTGGGAATAATTTTATCAAGATTGTCACGAACTTCTTAGAACTTCTTTATAATAAAATAAAAAATAATTTTATGAAAATGTATAAAATCTTTTAAATAAATATTAAATTAATATAAAAAATACCATTAATAAAGTAAAAAATAGTTTTCTTAAATTATTCATTCATTTTCAACATTTTAATCATGCCTTTCCTATCTTTGATTGTAATTATACCTATTTAGTAACACAAGAATTATATAGGTTCCTCGTGCGCTTAGTTTATAAATATAAAATGTATTTATATAAATTTGATAAATGGGTACAAAAATTATTCTACGTGGTTTGTTAACAGAGTGGTTAGGTTAGATAAGATTTAAGGTACGACTATTCTGTCATTAGAAATTGCATTAAATATCACTTTAAAAATTCATTTTATTTATTTTTCATATGAAAACCAAACAACTTGAAAATATTTGTTGATAGTTTAAAAATAAATAAGAAAGATAATTTACTTTTAATTTTGAGAATTCCCAAATTTAGTAATAAATAAACGTGAAATTAATTTGTTGCAGTAATTAATAATTTGAAATTATGCATTTGTCGAATAAATATTGGTAATTGTTTAATTAAATACATATTAACTTCGGTGTTTCTGACTAAACAGCACTCGCAATGAAATGCATATTCTGACTATTCAATAAATCTCGCTGTAACCGTTTTGGGTCTGCACGTTCTCCAACAATAATCACCTCTTTTCTTTATTTAACTTGATTCTTTTATTTTCCTTTCCACTAATTTCATTGTTTGACTTCAATTTTTCCTTTTTAGTCCTACTGTCGATTTCTTCGTCCCTACCTGATGCAGAATGCTGATTGTCTCTAAGTTTGAGTTCCTTTATATAGTTGAAATAATCGGGTTGATTAATGACGTTTCAACTAGATAGTCTTCTATTGACAGGTTTTAACGATTTTCTGTTTTTTACGTTTTCTTGCATTTCGACCGTTTCTGAACATATTCTGATGAATCCGTTCTCGCCATGATCTTTTCTATCAACTCCTTTACATGTGATTCGTTTTCAAAATTTTAATTCGATGATTTCTTGCTCTTGAATTTTTCTTTTTTTATATTCCCTTTTTTATTATATAAAAATTCCTTTTTTTTTCATTTTTTTAATTATTTGGAAATTTTAAATTTAAGAACCCCAACAATCTTTATCGCTATTATAAATAAAATTTTACTGGCACCAAGCTTAAAATATATTTTATTTTGTAATTGGTAATAATGAAAAGAGCAAAGTTATTGTTTTGTTAAAGTATGTTTTCTTGGTTCACTTTTAATGGAAAAAAAATATTTTTGATGATTTATTTATTATACCCTTTTGAAACCAGAGTTCATTTTTCATTTTACTGAAATTGTAATAAACTTTACTATAATTGTTTTTAAACTAATTAGTTTTAAATTAAAATAATATTTTGTTTTAATTAACATATTCTATATTTTCTTCAACAATTTATTATTATTGTTTATTAGATATCTTAAATAATAATAACAATAGAATAATTATTTGTGTTACGTCATTGCTATTGTCATTATTATAATATGTATTTTTTAAAATCAAAAATGATAAAGAAACTACTTTATACATTTAAATTTTATTTTAATTCTTAGAAAGGATTTTCCGGTTTTATGAAAACCTCATTAATCAAATATTGAATATTCACATAACTATTTTGTTACACTCCAGGCAAATAAACACTTCTTATTTTTCGCTATTCATCATTTTTGCGCAGGACATTTAAATATTTGAAATATTAAATGAAAATGTAAATATCAACAGAAATAAAATATATTTAAATTTGAAATTTTTGTTTATTTAATCCGGAATTTCTAAATTTTATTTATTTAAAATCTTTGCGATTTTCAACCTATTTTTACATTTTAACAATATGTCTTAATTTATATTATTACATAACAATATATTAATAAATTCATAATAATGACCACAAAATTTATTAATTATTTATTTATTTACAAATAAATTTTAATTTATTAACAAACACTTGAAAAAAGCAATGTGTAAAATTTGGTTTAATGTAAAATAAAATACAGTTCAATAGTATAAAAAAGAAAAAAATATAATAGAAATTCATTTATTGTCAAATAATAATAAAAAAATATTTACAGTTAATCAATAGTGTTATGAAAAGAAAATATTGTACTGCAATTTCCTATTAAACAAATCCAAACTCTATTTTTCCACACCTAATTTTCTAATATCTAAAGGTTTATCAATTTATGTTTTCTTATGGAATTGACTAAATTTGATTATTTTTGTCAACTTAACATATTATAGGCATTTTCGCTAAATTCAAAAAGTTGTTAAATGAATTGAAATCAAATGGTCAATTAAACTTAATTAATACTAGATTTACGGGTGTTGATTATATACTTATTTTTACTGAAGTGCGCCAATTTGAAATGAGGGAGTCAGTAGAAGAGAGTAATTAATATTTACCTATATTTCACGACGTATTTAAATACCATAAATATCTATTCAAAAAATAATAAATCATTTTTAAATGAGCCAAAAAAATGAGCCAGTCCGTAAATCTAGTGTTAAAATGTAAATCATTTGAAGATTGGTTTTTCATAACAATTTTTAAAGCATGAATTTAGCAAGGAAATTTTATAATCCAAAATTAAATAAATTAATATTTACATTAAATGAATTTTAATTGATGTTAGCATTATCAAATGTCTGATTATAGCATCAACTAGGAGTCGCCAAGACGATAAATCTCATATGATTTGTCTATTTTCTTAGACCTCTGTTATGAAAACACCAGTTACTACCTAAATATGACAAAGGTGTTGCTTTTGTTATCCATTGAGAGAGATATTTTTCATTTAAATGAAAAATACCTAAATTAAATTTGAACTAATGTCAGATTTAAGAAATAATGTACAAATGAACATTTATGATTTTTATATGTAAAATATTCTATTTAAATAGCTTCAATATATATTATGCAAATTATTTTAAAAATTTAATATTTTAAATATTTGTTCTAAATCTAATTTATAGAATTTCATACACAATTAATTTAAGAATAATTTGGTGTTTTAATATTAATTTTGTTTAAATATTCAAAGTGCAATTAAAACAATTTTTAAAATTTAAGTAAAATAAATAGTTTAATTTAATTATTAATCATTCTGATTGTAAAAATATTTAAAAGATTCTGAATGTAAATGCTCTATAATAACAAAGATTATCTAAGTTTTCTTATTGTTATGGAATTCAGGTCATATGAACCGAGATATAAAATCTTCTGAAATTAAATTAAATCTTCTGATCCCAAGAAAATTGTTCCTCAAATTAAAAATTCAAATAATAGATATTTTAAAAAACAAACTAAAATTAAGGCTTTTGATTACGAATCTTCTGATTGAGTCTATAGTGAAGCTATAGAAAATTGCAGTGAACATTTTCGTGCAAAATTAAACCAAAATGCAAATTAATAAGGTTTTTTTCGAGTTAAAATGATATTAAATGATTTTTTCAAACGAGATGATGATTTCATGGATCAAGATCAAGTTGCTCTATTTATTAACCGAATAATAATCCATTTATTATTTCATACACATGTTTTGAAAAATATAAAATTTACAAAACAAAGAAAATATGTAATTTCTTTAAAAACCTTTTATAAATTATTTTATTTAAATTTTTTATTATATTGATTTTTATCTACTTATTTTACAGTAAAATTCATTTTTTTATTAAAATAAAAATTTATTATTTTATTAATAATTTATACAACTCCTAAAAGTCAATTTTACACTTATTGCTACATTATAATATACTAAATAATTTTTTTATGAAATTTTATGAAATAATAAAATATTTAGTATTGAAAATTGAATATTTTTGATAAAATCAAATTTAGGATAAGTTAAATATTAAATATTTTCTCTTAAATTTTCCTAATTCTTTTATTTATCTTTCAAAACATTTTTCCTTTGGATTTAATGTATATTTGCTTCAATTTTGATTCAATAATTATTGCAAAAATATTACAAATAAAATTCAATATCTAGACAAAAATTACTAAATAATTGATCAAATTAAAAAAAATAATATACTAAATTAAAACGAATAACTAGAATAAATTCATTTCGATTTATTTATAGGTTTTAGGAGACAAAATTAATAATAATAATAATAATAATAATAATAATAATAATAATAATAATAATAATAATAATAATAATAATAATAATAATAATAATAATAATAATAATAATAATAATAATAATAATAATAATAATAATAATAATAATAATAATCAAAAATTTAAATTTAAAATATTATTTTTGAAATTTTATATTATAATTATTTAAATAATAACAGTTTTAATAGTTTTAATTTCACTTTCCAAGTTTTTTCATTTTAAATATTTATATTAAATAACATCCGGTTAATAATAATTTACAGAACGCACCAAAAATTTAAATTTGCAACAGAGAAAAAAAATTTCTTCGATATCATTATAACATTTTTTAACATGTCCACCAAATCTTAATATATAAGTTGCCTCGAGTGTTTTAAATTAAAACATTTAGATTAGAAAATGTTAAAATGTTTCTGAAGTCATTGTTACTGTTACCTTTTCTCCGACGAAGAACTTTGATAATGATGTTTGACTTTGACGGTGTACCAAGTTTTCCTTTATTTTTTATTCCTGAAGGATAAGTATAGATAATATTAAAATTCGTCTCAGTGTTGAAATCCTTTACATTAACATTTTCAAAACCTTTAGGATTAAGTGTCTTTTCAAATTTGCAGCTCTTGGAGAGCTTGTAAAAGAGCTTATCCTTGCCAAACACGATTCCTGTCCATCGCTATCCTCTAAAATACACTGGCATTCATAAACCTTTTCATCTCTTGTAAGCGTAAAATGTTCAAAAACAGCAGACTTCATTTTAAAATTTTGGTTAATAATTTTAAATCACAACATTTTATGGCCTTTTTAAAATACATTCAATTGAAATTAAAAATAAAATAATTTAAAGAAAATAGTAAATCACCTCTGCCAATAATGACTTAGTAAATTATAATTTCCGTCGGATTTTTCACATGTTTAAAACCAAATGAAAAGTAATAGAATTTATCTCACAGGATAATATATTTTTTATATTATAAAATTACCATCCAAGCACATAAAAAGGATTATTTCAAAAGGAATGGATTAATTAAATTCAATTAACTGCAACAAATTAGAAAAAAAACTAATTTTATTGCGTAATTTTATTCCATAAATTTCCCATTTTTTCAAAATAAGTGAATTACGTATTTTATTTTAATTATAGTTATTTTAGTGTAGTGTAGTTATAGTATTTTAAACAAATACAATCTCGATATTTCATTCAGATTGGTTTTTAATTTAAAAAATTTTGTATGAAAATTTATTAGCTTTTTTCACAAAAATAATTATATTATATAGTTTATAAAATAAAAAGATTCATAGTTGCCAATAATTTTGATAGTTTTCCGACTCCGACTCCGCAACCCTGGTTTTAATACTGTATTTTTGTATAAAATGTAGGGATCAATAACATGACACAATTTAAATTTACATTAAATAAACGGTGCACAGACCTTTTTAAAAAGAACTCCTAAATCACAACTTTGGAAATATTCAATATCAAATATATTTCATTGTGACTGTCTTAGTCGCTTTAACCACTTGACCTATATTGACGTGCCAGGCACGTCTTGATGATTTTTTTTCAGAACTGCAAGTGACGTGTATACCACGTCGATAGTATTTGTCGCAAAAACATAAACGACGTGTTTGCAACGTCGGCTGACAGGCCGATAATTATTTATATTCGTGTAAATCTTTTATGTAAGACCCTACCCTCGCGCTAAGCACTGGTCAAACTTCTGAGCTCGCTGACGTGGTGAGGCGTCGATGCCTTACGATACTTTATATAGTAGAGCGCGGCTCAGCTACCGAAAATTAAATCATAGCGCAAGTGGTTAATAGCAAATGTTTTTGTCTTCCAATGAAAATTGTTTATAAAATATCTAAACTATCTAATGACTATTTTTCAGCTTTTGTTGTTGTTGGCTTGGGACTTCTTTCAGGATAAATTTTGACTAAGTGATATGGAACCAGTGAAACACATACAGTTCCCCCGTACTCGATTCAATAAACACATAAAAACAAAACCAGCAATTACTACGAAAATTGGGACGTTTATTTCGTGAATCATGGTTCTTGGTAATAGTACAAGAAGACTTTTATCTTGTTCCAACTTCATTATTCATTTATTCATTTTAGACGCTATAATTCTTTTCATTTTTATATATTCAAATTGATTAACTTTTAATAATACTCAATTTTATTTATGTATGTTATTATTTTGAAAGATAATTTATAGTGATACATTTAAACATATGACAAATTACCATAATATTATCAACTCAAGACATTTAATTATAACAAAATATAAGTAAAGTCAAATGTTTTTGTGTGCTCTACTCGACAGCAGAAAAACTTTCACGGATGAAATACGTTACAAAATGATTTGAACAAGTCTAAATAAATATAAAAAATATATTTGTATAAAAAATAAAATATAATTTTAAACTATTTTTTTATTTTATAATTTTGAATTTTATTGAATTTTATATATTGAATTTTATATTTCTAATAAAATGTATTTTACAATTCTTTATATTACTTTTCAGAAGCAAATTTGACAATTTATATAATAATAGACCTGTATAAAGGCCCTTGTTTGATTTTACTGTCACAGATTAGGCCACTGTATTACATTGAAAAATATATTTGTCACAATATAACCTAAATTAAAATAAAACAATGATCTTAATATTTAACTTAGTAATATAGTCATGAAAAAAGTCATAGAATTCGGTAGAAATTAATTGAAAAAAAATTATTTAATGAATAAAATTTGATATTTAAAATGTGTGAGAATAATTTTAAATTTAATTAATTAAAACAAAGAAGTTGGACAGCTGGAAAATAAATGTACCATAAATTTGTTTTAATGATCGCTGAATAGTTAATCAATTCGTTGATATCAAATATATTTATATTTTATTTATTAGCCACAAAAAATAGCTGTTAAGTCGCTGCAAAAGCCGACAGACACTACAAAATGGAATTTAATTAAATCCTATATAGTTCTCACAAATTTGTATGGGAGATTACATAGATATTATTCGGTAATTTTCAAATAAACGAAATTAGAAATCATTTTTGTTTGTTTTATCATTGAAAATAAGTGTCATTTTCAATATTACGTCAGTAAAATTGTTTTCATAATTCTGAACGCAAAACAATTTAACTTTCTTGTAATTAATTTGTTATTTGTTTGAATTTGAAAGAATATAATTTAGCAACTTGTTTGAATTATTTAATAGGAAATTTAATTTTTTAATTTGTTTAAAGAGAATCAATTTTTTATGAAATTTTAAGGTTGCTTTTAAAATAACAATGCAAAATGAATAAGTTTTATTATATACTAATAATAATTTGGGTTGATAAAAGTTGTGGTAGGACAAATTACTTACCCCACTCTTCGTTATTATTAACCAATTATATAATATATAACCATTTATATAACCATTTATACAATACGCCTCTACAAAGATTTGTCACTTCCTTCATTTTCGAATATTTATACCAGCGTTTTTAGAAATTTCAAAAAAGCCTATCGAAAATTATTTCTAACATTACCATTCTCAAAGAACAACTCTACATTTGATTTAAGAGCTTTATTAATTATCATAATAAAAATAATAAAAATAATAAAAATAATAATAATAAAAATAATAATAATAAATAATAATAAAAATAATAATAAAAATAATAATATTAAACAAGTAAATGAAAAAAACCTTTGCTGCAGAATATATTAAATTAAACTGGCAGAACTTTGATTATAAGATAATAAAAAAACCAATAATAATAATAATGATCAAATTCACTTAAAAAAGGCAGTGCCGAAAATTCGTGAATATCAAAAAACATCGATATATATACTGATTTATAGTCTTCAAGCTCTTTTTAATAAATACAATTGAAAAAAAAATCAGTGGTGAAATTGGAAAAAAGGTTCTTATAATAATAATATAAACAGCACAAGCTTTGTGATACCTATTGAAAATCCCAATAATAGACTAGTTTGGAGTTTTTGGGTCTCATCGCTACTATGCAGGGGACGTGAAGATGTCTCGTCGCGCTAGGTAAGTATACAATTTTGCTAATTCAGCTTTATTGCATACTTTCCCTGGTACACTGGAAATTACATCACTTAGTCACAGAAATCTGTAAACTTGTAAACATGTCGTATGAGAAATCATTTGCACTGGATATCACAGAGCTTAAGCTGTTTATATTATTCAAATGTAAGACATCCGAAAAACAATTTCTTTACACCATTACTTTAAAAATAATAATAACAATAATACAAAATATTTTATTAAAAAAAAATTCATTAATTTTACATTTTTGATTAAATTATTATTGATTTATAAAATAATCTGCTTAATTTGGATTTATATTTATTAAAATATTGATTTTGCTCTAGAGAAGCTTAAAAAAATCAGTTCAATTTATGTGAATTTTCTAATTGTATTATCTCTTAAAATTCAAATGAAAATTTTAAGTATTTTTAAACTTTCTAAATATTATATAAACTATAATATTTCATGAGCATTATACATTATATTGAGCATTAATGTAAATTCCAAGGATTAATATTTTTTTTGTCTAAACTCGGAGTTATGTAACATTATGGAACAGTCATCATATCCGTAATGTCTGAATAAATCAATATTCATTATTGGATAGATTTTATAAATATTTTGTTTAAATTAAGTATTATTTTTGAATAAAATCTTAGATAAATTAACAAAAGCATTAAAATTAAGTACTCACAATCAAGTTATTTAAAACTATGAAGAATATCTTATTTTTAAATAATATTTAATTAAATATTTAATTTTTCTATCAGTTTTATTATTTTTTAACAAAGTGTTCTTTCAACACTTTTAAACACATTTATTAAAAACATGTTTTATATACATAATGTTTTAAACATGTTTTAAATACATATTTTTTTTAAAACTTTTTTTTTTATAAGAACTTTTCATAACTGATTTCTTTTCAATTGACATTGTATTTATTAAAAAGCTTGATTATGAATCAATAAATATATCGATGTTTTTTTAATATTCACGAATTTTCGGCACTGCCTTTTTCAAGTGATTTTGATTTCAAAAATCAATTGAACGCACTGAATAATTCATTGCTTCCGTGTCGAATGCTTTCGTATCAACACTTAATAATATTTTCATTGTTAGAAATTATTTATACTTTAAATTTCTCATAATCCTTCTTTTCCTATGTCTCAAAAAGAAGCATCAAGCAACTCTTTGGCTTCCATTTTGTAGCAACAAAAAATGTACACTCAAATTATTATTTATTAAAATTCCTTTATTAAAATTATGTATCTGATTTCCATTTCATTCATTTTTGAAATATTAGGTCAAGTTTAGACTATCCTTTTTCGGAACACTTCAAATCTTAGTCTTTCTATTTATTCATTGTCTCGAGCATTTAATTGAAAATCCTTAAATACTTTCAATAATTCTGTTCAATAACTTGAATTATTTGTTTCTTAAAATGGACACATTTTATGAATATATAAAGCCTTTATATATTTGTCTTTTCGAAAAATTAATTCCTAATATTTGTTCAGCAATACCTTTAACTTTGAAA
>CAUHTR010007792.1:99951-137650 GCA_959609185.1 Schmidtea polychroa
AAATTAAATATAAGATAACCTATAGTTAATATTTACTATAGAGATTTTATGATATTCCCATATTGAGCGAAATCTGATATTAAAAAATAAGCATAAAATAACGTTATATAAAAGTGAACGTCACAATATACAGTATTGTTAATAAATTATTAAAAAAAATGACAAGTCTGTCTATTAAAAGAATATTAATAATAATAATAATGCGGAATGAATTTATGGTTTAAATTTATATTTCCGTCGACTCAAATAAACAAAGATCAATGTTGAGCAAATAAAATATGTTTCAAATTGACTTGACTTCCGGTTTAAGACAATTAAATGACAGATGTGATTGATTTGATTATGAGTTTCTACAAGAAATATTTTATGGTGTTTTCTTTTCTTTATTGAATGTCGAATAATTGACAAACATTATTTAGATACGGAATTAACTGATTTTCTTGTTGGCTGTCACTTTTAACACTAAAAGGACCAATCAAAAATCGTTTAATAATTTTGAAAAAAGATTTTGTTTTAATAATTGTTATAATTATCTATTTTAGTTCATGGTTATTAATGATTAAAAATAAAATATGAATATATTTTGAGTTTCCTTTAAAATTTTGAGATTTATTTATATTTTTTTTGTTTCATTTTTTACCCAATTGGCAATTAATACTGTAAAATCCCGAGTATAAGCTGCAGATGACATTTTTATAAAAATGTATTTTTTAGTCGTATAAATCGCAGCACGTATTAGCTGCACCATTTTTGCGTTGAAAACACATGATTTTAAAATCAGCAACCTATCATTAAAAACAAATTTCACCGTGACAATAACCATTTTGTTTTAATCGTTTACATTGTTTACATTGTTTATTGCACTGTTTTGAATCCTTAATTAAAATGGATAACGATTCTGAACAAAAACAAAAGAAACAACGAAGATCTTTTAGTTCAGCAAAGTAAAAAGAAGTTATTTGAATTAGCTCGTCAGTTACTATTTTTCTAAGTATTTTTCAATAAACAAGCAACTGATAAGTAACTATTTCTAGGTCTTCTGAGTAGTGATTTTTGCATTTATTTCCCATTTAAATTTGGTAATGTCAAATAAATCATTGAATCTTTTTTTATTCACTCAATAAATTTTTCAAGTGAATACTTATCTTATAATTTCTATCAGTCATGTTACCAATGGCTGAAGAATTTATTTCTTTATATTTTTTAAACTATTTATCAACATTTTTTTTATGAATTGACAGGAAACTTCGAGTTAAAAAATAAAAATATAAATGTAAAAATAAAATTATAATATGGTAAGGTATATTGTTAAGTTGCTTTAGCATTTGCAACGTGCTTAAACAGACATGAAGTAAACTAATAAATAAAATGTAATTTTACACAAAATATTTTTTATATTAAATACCAATTATAATACATTTTATAAGTAGGTAAAAATAAAATACGAAGAAAAAAATAAAAAAAATTATTATAAATCACACTAGAAATAAATAATTATCAAATTATTAAATTTTTAAATTACAATCAACGTTAAAATATCAATTATAAATTTGCTAGCGATACACATTTGATTTCGAAATCAGAATTTATTTAATTTAAATTTAATTTAAATTAATTGATTTATTTTGTCATAGATAAATCAAATAGCTAAATTTGTTTAACTGTGCCTAGTAATTAATGGGGTTTGAGGTTAATTAATGTAGTTATGTCTACATAAATATATATACAAAACAACAAAAATGACGAATGAGTGAGATTCTTTGACATCTAAAAATGTCCGTTAAAAATTTAATGGAATTAATTTTATAATTAAACAAGTAGAAAATTCAAATTTTTTATGATTATTTAAATTAATCTAACATATTAAATGCTCTTAAAATAAAAAATTTGAAACGAATTCAAATTTAACCATAATTTATTGTCATATATAGTCCGAAACATTTACTGTGTAAAGGATTTTTGCTGAAAAGATTGTTGTCGAATTGAACTTGTATTGCATTTAAGTAAAAAGAAGATAATTGTACAAAACTTTTATTATTATTATTAAATTGCGTTTTATGACATATTTCGATAGTGTTAATGTCATCATCAGGTAGGAAAGAAGAAAAACTATTGATAACTTACAAATTTTAAAATTATATTCTTAAATTAAACATTATTTTATTTAACAATAATTCTCTTCTTCTTCTTTTACTTATTATTATTATTATTATTATTATTATTATTATTATTATTATTATTATTATTATTATTATTATTATTATTATTATTATTATTATTATTATTATTATTATTATTATTATTATTATTATTAAAAATATTATTAACCTTTCTATTTTAGGTAATAAAAATGCTAATAACCGTCGTTGTTTTGTTTGCAGTATTGTGGTTGCCATATAGATCATGGATAGTTTACAATAGTTTTGCAGAAAAAAAATATTTAGATTTATGGTTTGTATTATTTGCGCGCAGCATGGTCTACATTAATTCAGCAATCAACCCAATCCTTTACAATGCCATGTCAGCAAAATTTAGAAAAGCTTTCAAAAGTTCTTTGACTTGCAGACAAATATTTCGTAAGTCCTTTGTCAATTCAAGACTTTTATAATAATCTAGTAGTTTTTTAACTTTTATTAATTTTTTAAGATTTTCAAATGAATTAAATTACATTTTGTGAAAGTTGAATTAAACTTAAAAAAATAAAATTCAATTAAACAAGAGTTCAATTAATTTTAAATGGTACAATACATGATTACAGGTTAAAGATAAGATATATGAAAAAATAGATTTTATTTAAATTACTGAAAGAAGGTTTGTTTTATTGAATTTGAAAAAATTATTCAATTAATTTAAAATTATACTTATCGTTTTTTTTAATGGGAATCATAATTCAAATTATTTTGGGAAAAAACGGAAGATTGTTTAAAAGATATCATTAAATAATAAATGAATCGTTTAACCTAAGTTATAATGAGTAATTAACTAATATTAGAATTAAGAAAAAATATAGGTAATTTATTTAATTTACAGTTACTCGTCGTTAGGTTTTTCTGCTAAAATACGCGGCATTGAAAATGTAATAATAATAATTAAAGATAATTCAAATAAATAACTACGTGTTGCGATCTCAAGGTGCTCGAACTACCTCATAAAAAATAATATGACTTTAACAATATTTTGGTGAAATCAAAAATACAATGTTTTTTAATATTTACCCGAATAACAGCATATTTTCAATTTATTTGTCAAACTCTGCTACATCCTGTCAAGTATCGAAGTGTGATTAAATTATTTGTTCTATGTAATGACAACAGTCAGTAAATAAAGTATCAGTTACAAACAACTTATATACAACCAATATACGATTGGATTAGCCAGTTCAAACATATTTGCCTGTTAATGTTTGATAATGAGAAAGTTGATCCGTCTTATAAAGTTTCTGATCAAAAAAGAGGAATTTTTGCAAATTGTGAAGGAAGAACGCTAAATCACTATCATGGATATCTCGCAGCGGTTATATGTGAGTATCACAAGTTTACATACCATGCTGAATGAATCTGATGTAAGAAAACTGTCATTCAGGTTCCTCTCATTTTTGATGAATTACTCAGAAATATCTGTTGATGAAATCTTTTCGTATGTAAACCATAATCTGCAGTTTTTTATCATAAATGGAAATATATCACCTGAAAAATGTCACGATCACTCCATTATAAAATTTAATAAATATTTTTTCTTTCCCTTCTCTTTAATTGAATCCTTATTTATCGACAAGTTTATCGGAAGATTTTATTTTTTAAATAATTTCCAATATAAAACACCTGATTTACGATTTAAAAAGATCTTACTGAAATTTATTTATGATATCAATAAATTTTTATATATCATTGAAAGTTATCATCAATATTAAGTGCTGTGCAGAATCAAAATTATTATAATAAATTTGGCTTAATACTAATTTCAAATCCAACCAATAAATACTAAAATGAGTCGAATATATAAAGAAAAAATGAACCTGAACGTAAAAACTTTAAAACCAATAGACAATGTCTTATTTTTGTTTTATTTCCTTAACTTTTTTTTTATTGTACTGATAGTTTGCTTCACAAGTATTGAATGTAATTCAATTGTTGTTTAAATAAACTAATATATTATTATAAGAACTTTTATTTCTTCCAATTT
The DNA here is from genome assembly GCA_959609185.1 of Schmidtea polychroa. Classification (NCBI taxonomy): domain Eukaryota; kingdom Metazoa; phylum Platyhelminthes; order Tricladida; family Dugesiidae; genus Schmidtea; species Schmidtea polychroa. The sequence goes on from CAUHTR010007792.1 coordinate 104,134, forward strand.
CACTACTGATTATTTTTTCCATTAAATTTATTAAAAATAGAGCTTGAAGACTATAAATCAGTAATATATCGATGTTTGTTGAAACTCACGAATTTTCGGCACTGTCTTTTTCAAGTGATTTTTTTATGAAAATTTTATGAAAAAATCACTTGAAAAAGGCAGTGCCGAAAATTCATGAGTATCAACAAACATCGATATATTACTGATTTATAGTCTTCAAACTCTTTTTTTAATAAATTTAAACTAATACATATTGTAGTAAACCCAGTGGTAACACAATATCGTGTTGATTTACATATATAAAATTTACATATAAAATCAAAAATTTTAAAAACCTTTTTGAGATTTATTTTAAATTTATTTTTATTTGTATCTAATTTAATCACGTTAAATCAAACTTGTATCCAAATTGGATTTAATATTAAATTTCACTCTCCCGTAAACTAGATGATGAAAAAGGTGATTAAATTTAATTAAAATATAAATTATTAAATTCTAAAATAATTGTCAACAATTAATTATTTTAAATAAAATTTTCTGTAAATAAAGTAAAGTTCATTATGTATATCTCAGTTATTTATTAAATAATTTTTTATATTATAGTATTTATCAATAATATGTCAGAAATTGCAATTATTTTAAGTGTCTTTTTATATGGATTTGAAAAATAAAAAATAACAATTAACATCTAAGCATATTGCGATTATTGTTTTGTAAGGATTACTGGATAATTGTTAAATATGTCTCTTAAAACGTTATTAAACTTATAGTATATCATAATCTCGCAAAAGAAATTTAAACGAAGCAAGTTCCTTCAAAGCATCTACTAGACATCCTCATATATCAATACATTAGTTTAATATTTTTACTACTTCGTCATTTTATATTGTTATTTTAATTAAACATTTTTAAACATTTTGTTCATGTAATTGTTTTTAATTAAATAGTTTTATTATAAATTAATTTGTTTTAAAGATTGAAAAATTTTAGGAAAACGTTGTTATAAAGAAAATAGATATCAATAAAGTAATTATTATTAAAAGTGGTTTTATTACAATATTACAATTACTATATAAATATTACCAATATTACCAACAATATTATCAATCACAATACTTGTATTTTAAGATAATTACGGTTTACAATCTTGTTATTCACTATAAACTTTTTTACATAAACAGTAAATGCTTTAGAGTATCTTAATAAATCTGGGTTTTTAATTTAATGGAAGAATTTTATAGATTTGACAGTTTTTCAGTTATTATGCCAATAATCTTTCTTTCGAAACCCCCTTTCAAAACATTACTCATTATTAAATAGAATATCAAATATATGAATAATTTTTCTATAATAATATACAAATATATAGTCTAAAATTATACGTATTTAAGTAGAAAGTCCCACATTACAAGTAATTTAATTTGTAATTTCTGTTACACAATAATTAATTAAAACCATAAGACAAAAAAGTACGTTTAAAAAATCATTTAATCCAATATTGGTCTTTGGATAACAGCTTATTAAAAGTGTAATTTCAATTGTTAGTAATTGATATTTATTAAAGAAAAACTTTAGAGAAATATTTAAAGAAGTAAAAGTTATTATCGGGGAAAGTTTCTCAAATATAAAACAAATAGTAAAATATAAAATATTAAATAAACTTGAATCAAAAGAAAACAATCAAAAGAAAACTCTCGTTTTTCTTAAAATATCCATATTAAAAATCTACAAAACATTAGCTATTTAAGACGTTTGGAATACGAATGGGAATGATAATTTTGATACATAAAACGTAAATTGTATTGTGTATCTGTTACAAGTTAAACATGAATTGAAAGAAAATGTGATATTTAAGAATGAAAGTAGTTATAATAATTAATAATTAAATAATAATTAAATAAAATATTAAAAATCAAAATTTTATAATTAAACAAGATAATATTAAAACAAACAGACTATAATATGGCTATAATATCAATTAAATTATTATCACTAAAACTAATAAGTAATAACAAATTTTCAATAATTAAGATACAATGAACAAGTAAATAAAAGAAGGAGGGAAAGCCATTAAATACTTACATAGGAAATGGAAAATCATAATTCAAATATATTGATATTGTTTAATTAAATTTTAAAAATGTTATTTAATATCTAATAAATATCTAAAGATATTTATATTAAATTATAAATATACTTAATCATACTTAAAAATCTTTAAATTTAAATTATATAAAAAATTCCAATTAAGCACATAGTCTTATGTATTTTTGTTGGGATATATATGGAATATATATCGTTGGAATATTAGTAAAGTTTCAAAAGGAAATAGCTTTAAATCTGGCTTCTCGTGTTCATTAGAAAAATCAAAAACCCAAAAAATATATTTTATTTATTGATCACAAGAAAACACATTGATTTTCATTTAACCTTGGAGTAGAGGTCTATAGGACTTCACCCATAATATCAATATGCAATCTGATATTGGTTAGTGGTTTAATGTAATTCTACCCTTCTGACCAGAAGAGAAAGATTTTTTCATTTATCGTTCCTACTTATATAAATTGATTGCCATCAAAATCGTTGATAGGATACTATTATTTATAAAATACAAATAAATTATTTGTTAACATCAATTATGCCATTAGTTAAATTAGAGCTTTAAGGCTTGAAATCAAGTCAATCAAGCTTAAAACAAAAATTATAATAAATTTCCCTACAAAAACAACAATACTAACCCATTAAAATAATATTCCCATTAACGCAAAATTAAAATAAATAAAGTAATTTAATATCATTATCATTATATACACCATTTTGTAAACATGAATATCTAAATAATTTATTACTAAATTAAAATAATCATTGAATAATTTAAACAATTAATTTAACAAAAACTAATATTGATTATTAAATATGAGTATAAAAATATTTAAATAAAAATAAGTAAAAATTTACTTTTAGAATTTACTACTATGTTAATTATTACAAAAAGACTATGTCAAAGATTTTTGTTCTATGTTCTTAAATTTATACTTAAGAGGCAAAATATACTGACAATTTTAGGATCGAATATTCAACATTACGACATGAAATTAAAATTTATACCCTGCGTTTGTTTCAGTTTGTTCGTGTTTTATTCAACAACCGTATCACCGAAAAATTCTAACCCGGTAGAGAAATAACCTTAACCTGACTTTCTATTTTTATCAATATTATAATAATGTAATATTCAACATTTTTATCCACAGCGCGGTGAGACATCAACAATCAACATTAAGGTAAGCTCGCTGCAAAGTTTTACTTTTCACAATGATGTCCAAGGAAATTCTTTTATTCACATAACCTTCAATTATTATAACTGCGTTTAATTCTTACCAACTACCATGAATATACATATAATACATTTTAGCATGTTTAAACGTTGTTATTATTAGTATTTTGTCTTCATCATCAAGACTTATGCAAGATAAAAGATATTTTAAAGGAAATTCCAAAAACAATATTTTCTCGACGAGTCAATGCAGCTACCTCCCAACTTTTGAAAGTCGAATAAAATGAGTGGGTTTTCTCTCAACGGCAAGATGGCTTTATTGCCTATTACAATTTAATTAGTTTTTAGGCTTTAAAATTTAACAAGATAGATAAATTGAAAACATCACTTCCGGATGGTATTCAGGATTCATGAATCAGAATTCTTTACATTCCGACAACGAATAAAAATTGCACAGACACTTTGCACCATTTTGAAAGAGAAGATCGAATCATTTTACTGATTTGTGATTTAGCATAGGATGAATACTCGTTGTCACAAATCAGCAATATGAATGAAATGCTAATGTGTTTTTTAAAAAAGAAGAATGCCAACCAAATCAAATAAACACGATTTACTCTTGTGTTGTTTTCTATATAAAGTGTGCAATAACACTAACTATAAAACAATATTTGAATGGGAACTTGACTGGCAGTCTTTCCAATGTATATGAAATTACAGACAATACATGAATTTATACATGAGTTCTGAACACAGACCAACTGGAGTTAGAGACTTATTAGTGAACATGCTACCAATCTTGCAAAACATTGAAACGATCCTAAATATAGTCATATTTACATGTTTAAGGACCGTATGCTTCAGTTCCTGAAGTCCTCAGAATTATTTTATACCCAAACGTATTTTTGATCAGTGTTCTTAGATCAAAGTTTACACCTTCGAACTTGACAACATATTAACTTCAACATCAATCGGATCAATATATTCTGTGGTAGGATCATGAGCCTTCAACATCCATTTATCAAAGGTCTTCTTTGTCATGCGCTCAAGAAAAGATTTAGAATATCCATTTTTAAGAAGCAACACAACCAGAGAATCAATATTTTCACTGAATTGATAAACGTGTATGATAAAGACTATGCACGAAAACTAATCCTCTCACTATATTTCGCTTGTATTTATATTCATAAAAGCTTTCATTATTAGTATGAAGACCAGAATCAGTCGCTTTTCTGTATTTTTCAGTCTGTTAATCATTTTCCTTCCGTTGAATAAGCAGATACAAAAACGGTATCGTTGACATTTTTTCTTCTTCACACGTAAATTGAATATTCACATGCCAATCATTCATATAATCTAAGAAAGGCCTTACATGCTCATGATTCTCAGACAATAAAAAATTATCATAGCTTGGTTTAACATAGTTGGTTTAGTTAAATTGTATGATAAAATTTTCTTTTCTAAACTTGACATGAAAATAGACACCAACGTTTTTGAAAATTCAAAGCAGTCCGTAATTATCAAAATCAGTAATTATTAAAGGTTAAACTCTTCCAAAATCGTTGTAATTTTGTAATGAGCAATTCCCACCATCGACAAGACCGGTCTCATACTCACTTTATGTACTTTAGGAAGTCCATAAAGTTTTCCTGGTATAAAGCTTTTTGGTTGAATAGACTTAGCCAAGTCAATGTCCATGTTTTTATTTGATAATTCCTTCAACAGTTTTCACAAAACCAATTCATCCTTCGTAAGTGGTAACTTCCAATTGATACGGGTTATCTCCTTTTTCATAAACTGCAAATTTAATATAACAGTATTTAATTTGTTAATATAGACTAACAAAGGTGGCTAATATATGAGGATTTGCTAAGTGAAAGTGTAAACAGAATTCTTAAGAGGGGTGCATACAATTCCATTGGAGCTAAATACCATGTGAGTATTCAAACTGTAGCAAAATCTGGAAACGAAGCAAAGAAATCAGTCCATCAAATGTGGCTTCAAAAGAACGCGGTCGAGTTGGTCCAAAAAAGAATTTTGAATTGAATGGCAAAATTCCAAATGTGCCACTTAACAAATGAAAACAATCAGATCACTCGCAGGTACCTTGAAAATGTCAAAAACGACTCCGTTGACGGATGCAAATAAAGAGGAGCTGATTATGTTTTTATTCCGTCATTTGCAATTTTTTGAATATGGAAGTATTCGATTCCCGGATATGTTTGATATGGTTCACATTGATGAAAAGTGATTTTATCTAACTGAGGAACAAAGCCGTTATTAGCTTGAAACAAACGAGGTTGAACCGCATCGCCAAGTAAAATCAAAAAGATTCATAACAAAAGTGATGTTTCTTGCATCTGTTGCTAAACCTAGATTTGATGCACATAAAAACGAATGGTTTGATGACAAAAATTGGAATTAGGCCATTCATAAAAGTAGAACCTGCAAAAAGGAATAGCAAAAATCGTAGTAGCCACTTTCGTTATTGTCGATGAAAAGGAGTACCGCAAAATAGTGATTAAAACGTTCTTCCAGCAATTAAATTTAAGTGGCCTGGAAATCGCATTGAACGAAGTAAAACGATTTTTATTCAATATGCTAACACTAGACCTCATATTTCACCAGATGATTCAGAATTTTTCCAATACATAACAAGTGATGAATTTGATATTCGATTGATCTTTCAAACACCTGATAGTCCCGATATGAATATCTTGGAATTGGCATATTTTCGAGCCATCCAAAGTATCTATTATTCAACTAGTCCATCTAATATAGATGACATTATCAAATTTGTTGGACAATCTTTTAATAACATGCCTCGTGATTCGTTGAATAAAGTTTTTTTTATGATTGAAAGTATCAAAGTCAATAGAGAAAACAATCATAAGCAACCACATATGGCCATGGATCGTCAAATTAACAATGACGCCCTAACTGTATCTTTAGAAGTAAAATCTGAAATATTAGCAAATTCTCTTTCCGTTCTAAATAAATAAAAAGTTTCATTCTCTTAAAAATATACCAATCACAAGTGATCACAACACAAATACATGTTTTAATGCACTTATGTACCATTTTTAAGAAATAAATTTAATAAAAATATTTCAACCTTTTGACAAAATTAGTTTTTTATAGAAAAATATCAAGTAATATGGGGACAAGGAAAACGGAGAAAATTATCCAGTTTTACAGGACAGAGGGGGTATAAAATATTCAAAACAACAAAAAATTAATTAACTAAAAAACAAATGCATAATTGGAATTGTCAATTTTCTTTTTTTAATTTTAATAAGAAGACTAAACCCTAAAATTAGCATATTAAACTGTCTACATAGGTGAATTGAAAGGCGGTTGCGTTCCAGTGAGCGAAAATTGTTTCTAGAATATTGGAAATGACATAAAGTATCTCTAGAAATCCTTTTAGATTTCGTGATTCTGGGTATTTAAGCAGTCGATGAATACTCGAGCTGAAATATCTTATACTATTTAAACATTTAAATCAGTTAAAAGTTTTAGATTTTCTGCTTAATTAATTTTTGTTAGAAGAAATGTTTCTATTTAATCAAAAAATATATTTTCTTTTTTTTCAAAATGACATTTGATTATGCTTTTATTGCCTGCAATTTGACAGTTGAAAATAAAAAACAGTCTTCAATTATTTGACATAAATTTAACGCAAATTGTGCTTTAAGTTTTAATTATTCCATTGAACACATTCTTCAATAATTGCATAATAATAATAATAATAATAATAATAATAATAATAATAATAATAATAATAATAATAATAATAATAATAATAATAATAATAATAATAATAATAATAATAATAATAATAATAATAATAATAATAATAATAATAATAATAATAATAATAATAATAATAATAATAATAATAATAATAATAATAATAATAATAATGATAATAATAATAATAATAATAATGTTGGGGTTTATTAATTCAAGTCGGTAACCCCTGACTCCGCGTATCCCTTTAATCGTAATTAACAAAACAATAAAGCAACGTATATTTGAATAACACAAATCTCTCAAAATTCAAAGATACAATCAACGACATAGTTTTACAAGTTTAATCGGTTTCCCGCTCGGCACTGATGCTCTGTCAAAATCTTTATCAATATTTACCTTTTAATCGAACTTTTACTAATGGGCCTGGTTCGCTTCCAATGCAATTTTCTTCTCACGTCTCCAATATCTCCTAACTCTATCCGTTCGTTTCCTAAACTTTCTGATTGTCCTAAGCTCGGTTTCTTCGCGTCCCTAGCTGAGACAGAATGCCGGTTTGCTTTGATTTCCCCATTCCTTATATACTCTTCGAAATCGGGATGGTAAAAGTTTATTGCCAAGCCAATCTCTCTCATAACATTAGACTCCACATATCTGCTTCAGCTGTCACTCAGAATGGTCAGACGAACAAAGATAACTTTTGCACGCACTATCTTTTTCTTGGTCTTCTCCCATTAATCTCCCATTAAGATAGTGGGCCTAAATTTTCCTTCTGCTTACTTTTCTCTTTGTTTACCCAACTTGGGATTTCTTTCTACTAGCTAATTAATTAATTAATTTCATTTTCTTGTTTTTCACCTTTTACGCAATTTTTCGCACTCTTACTTGCACTTTCTGAAAATTCCGTTTTAACCATGTTATTCCTCGCTACCTGTTCTACCCATGACCAATTTTCCAGACTTTAATTCTAATTTATGAATATTTTATCGATTATTTCCAATTCACATTTTTGTGCTTTTCCCATATATTGATGTACCTTCTGGAGCCTTTTTACCCATTTTATTTCTTCGCATTGTCAATTTTCTCCCTGACTAATCTTGCACTTCTCTCATTCCTTTAATTACAAATATAATTTAATTTTACTTTAAATTTCTTTATAACGAGGTAATTGATATCAAAACTTTTTTAGCCATACAAAAAACGTAATTTCACAATTGGCATCAATGTGGGGAATTTATTTAAATACACTAATCCATTGTTTTACGAAGTCTCTTTTGACAAAGTTTCGCTATAATGTACGAAAAGAAAATTCGATTTACGAATTTTTGTTTAAATTTACTAAGTTAATTAAATGTTTAATGTTCCTTAAATTATGTAAATTACGTAATATATATTCTTTTGTAATGAATAAATAAAATACATACCTATTATTTTTGTTTTTGAATTACGAATGTTTTCTTCAATCATATGAATTGATTGGATTTTTTCATTTAAAATTACCGTTTTTAATCAGAATTCTTAGTTTATATTAACGATAATTAAAATAAAAATTCGCTTAACGAAATTTCGATTTACGTTCAATTTTTTGGGATTGAATTAATTCGTATTGGTGTAATGCAAAGACATAAATAACAGTTTGGTATTAATATAATGTATTAATATATCCTTATTTTTCAGTTATAACTACAAATACAGATTTATTAAAATTTCAATGTTGCTATTTAAATGTAGGCCTCTTTATGTATATGACAGTTTAATTTCACATTCATTAGATAATTAAAGATTAGAATCCCAATTCCTGACATATTTACAGAGACTCTTTAACAAATTTCGTAAAATTCAGTAAAAATGAAATATTGGAATATGATACATTTAAATGTCAAATAGTCTGAAAATTTGCATCCAGATGGTCATTGTAAAACTACTATCCCATATTCGACACGGCCTGAAGACCACATCCGTGCAGGAAAAAAGAAAATTTAATATATAAATATGTCAATCAAAAGTTTATATTTTCAATAATTATTAAAAATTCATTTTATATTAAAATATTTGCTATATCTTGCAATTTCTCACATAAATGTATAGTTTCATAACATTTAGGTTTCTCATATAATTCATATTTTAATTAATTTGTAAAATATTATTTATGCTACAATAATGATTAAACCTTCTACAAAGACACCTCGTAATAACGGCGTAATTGGGACCGGACGATCTCCAGTAAGGGAATAAAAGCTTTATAATGCGTTGCGAGTGACTGCAACTAAAACTAAGTACTAATATTTATTAAGTGTACAGTAACACTAACTATAAAACAATGTTAGAAACGGAAATTACACAGTGTTTATCCTTAAATATATATTTAGTACGTACAATACATGATTTTCAATTGAAAAAGAAATATAAAATATCTCGAAATCTACAAACAGCCCCTTCACTTTGCAGACGGTAATAGGAATATAGTCGTTGTAGAATCTAAAGTTGTAAGCCAGACTTTTAGTGGAAGGTTGCGACGGTGCTCTATTGAAAAATGACCACAAAGAAGTTTGTCTCATAGAGTCCCTCTTCTTCTCAAGTTTTAGTTGCTTTTACTAAGCAATCGTATTTGTAATTATTTTTCAAAGTTTTGCGATTCCAAAATGTTTTAAAAAAGAGAAATCTTATTTTAAAATTGATTTAACTCACTAATATAGAAATAAATCCAAATTTTAAGGGCGCAAATTTCTGAAAAATAAAGTCTGAAAAAATTAATTATATTGTGGAATAAATGCAATTAAAAACATTAATAATATATATATATATATATATATATATATATATATATATATATATATATATATATATATATATATATATATATATATAGAAATAAGTATATATATATACAGTATATATATACATCTAATTCTGTTTTTACGCGATAGATACGTTCCCCGAAAATACGCGTAAAAAAAGATATGGTGTCCATATAAAAGTAGAGGATTGGTTCTTCATTTCCAAAATCAACTAAAATAATGTGATTAAAGTATACAAATTCATGGTTTTTACGTGTTTTATACACTTTTTATTTATTTAAATATATATTTATGAATAAAATAACGACAAACGAAAAAAAAATACTAATTTAACAAAAAAAATTCATTATTTAAAAAAAAATCACAAAAAATTCATTTTAGTAAAACAAAAAGTGGCAAAATATATCATTAAACATATTTTTTAATTGCTGTCACTTCCTGATGATATATTTTTTTAATCGCGTTAAATCAAATCAAATCGCGTAAAAGCAGAACGAAATAATTTTTTTGAATCGCGTTAAATCAAATTCGCGTAAAAAAAGTTCGCGTAAAAACAGAATTAGGTGTATATATATATATATATAAAATGGCCATATATTTTAATATATTTATTAATCATAAAGCTGATTTGATCTTCATATTCACGACATTTCGATATCTGTCAAATGAAAGGATTGATTAATACCAATTAACATAAATGTCTGTTAGAGCATTTATATTGTGGTATTTAGCGTTTAAAACTTTTCATTATTGTTTTTAGGTTGTGTTGTTTGTTTGTTGTGTTTAGAGTGTGTTCGGATCTTTATTATGAATTTAAATGTCATTGGCACAATTCCACATATATAGCAAATACTATCAATTCTTTCGTTCGTAAATTTTATATTACTATCAACTGAAGGAATTGATTAATAATAGTGAGCACAATAGGGGATTAAAGAGTAATGTATTTGCAAAGAATGATGCGTTTGGGTTTGTAATGCCATATTTAAACATTTATGTCGTCAGTAGCTCTTTCAAACACCGTTTGAGCGCCAATATTGATTGAAGATTGTAATAAAACAAATTAACAAAATAATCAAAAATCTTAATTTACTTTAAATTTATTTTCCAAAAACTTTTCTAAGTAAAATATCTACGAAAATTGCCTAAGTCTGCAATGTCTGTAATCATCTGCGTATTTTCCCCGAATATTAGATAATGAAAATGAATTTGTCATTTTCAGCATTTTTATGCATGAGTGATTGTCTAGATTCAATTAAATTAAATTTACTGTTTTCTTTTTACAACGAGACTTTTCGCTAGATTTCATGCAATCTAATTTTATGACTGGGATCAATATTTTCTATTTTGCGGGAATTACGTCTTGACAATGTTAAATCAGTTGAGAAATTTCCTATAAAACTTTATTTATAAAGTAAATTTTAGAAATCAATTAAAAGTTTTTTAAGTAATTTTTATTCAGCATCGAAAGCACAAGAATACTTCGATTGTAGTGAAATGAAAGATCCATCTGGGAACCCATATTTAGCAGTATGTCACGGAAAATGAAAGTTTTTCTAAATTAAAAACTAATAATAACTTGTGTTGATTTTCACATTATATTCCACATGTTATTTCATGTTGTATAATTTGCTTTTATTATTTGTAATTGTGTTTTTGACAATGAAATTATTAGTGTATCATGTTATTATTATTATTATTATTATTATTATTATTATTATTATTATTATTATTATTATTATTATTATTATTATTATTATTATTATTATTATTATTATTATTATTATTATTATTATTATTATTATTATTATTATTATTATTATTATTATTATTATCAATATCGTTGATATTGAAGAATTTGTATTTATACTTATATTTATTTTTAAAAATGGTCAAATTCATTTGTTGAATAAATCTTGCAAAACCTGTAAAAAAAAGCAGTTGGAATTTTAAGACATAAAATCTTATTTTAAAAGAACAAAATTATTAAAGTTAAAGAAAGAATGCCCTTTAATTTTAGATTTTTACAGGAAATTTTACACGTTCAATTGTTCCTCAACATCAAATGTATTTAAATGTATATTTTTTAATTAATTGATTTTCAAAATGATTATATTATTACTAATTTGTTAATTTGATATATAAATGAAGATTTGTTTATAAATGACGGTCCGCGAAAAATTAAAATTGGTCCGCTTACAAAGAATAGATAGATTTATGGTCCGCAGTACGTTTTGGGTTGAGTAACACTGGTCTAGTTATATCTAGTTTGTTTTGTATCTTTCTAAAGCAGTGTTGTCCAAACTTTTTTGAGCCACGGCACACTTGGCTGAATTAAAATTTTCGCGGCACACCTAAATTTTTTTTTGTTTTATTTGCAATTTTTTATTGCACTTTCACTAATCTTTTAATAAGAAATGAAAAACTTATAAACTAAAAAATATTATTATTTAATATTTAAGATTCTAAATAAACATAATTAAGCTGCTTATGTATTTTAGATAGTCAATATTTCTATTAAGAAATATAAATATGATTGTAAACAAATAAATTTCGCACTTAATTGACTGATTAACATTTAAATTTGAAATAACTGTTAAATATCCACAATTCAATTTCCTTTTATTAAGTTGTTTGGAAAAACAGAGTTTTTTGGACTTTTTTAAAAAAATTTCACGGCACACAGTTTGGACAACACTGTTCAAAAGTGAAAATACTTTAAGTAATTATATTTTTCATAAATAATCACAAAAAAACAAATGTTGGAAGATTTTCAGTTTGAAAGATTAAGAATTACTTCAGATGACTCATTTGATTCATTATTCCATTCACTGTCCTTTATAATGTTTAAGGGTTCAAAAAGAGACACAATAATTTTTGTAAATTCAGGTTCATTAAATTTAATTAAATTGTAATTATCCTCTAAATGAATATTCCTAAATTCAAGCGGATTATACAAAAAAAAGCTTCTACAGCCAATTTTACAGGTAGCAACGTATATATTATCAAGTTAATAAAATCAATTTCATTTTCTGAAAAAGAAATATCAATATTTAAATCAATAAGACTCATTCTGGCACATGATTTTAATTGATAGAAGCGCTCAATCATATCTAATAGGCTGTTCCATCCTGTCCTACTATCCAAAATAAAACATATTTCTTCCCCGAGTTTAATTTTCACGTGCTGTTGAAGAACATCATTTTTTATGGGGGAACAACGAAATAATTTTACCACTCGTCAAATTTTTTTTATTATTGGTAATATAGTTTCGTTTGAAACATAACTTTCATCCACTAATTAAGTTATAAAAAACAAATTCTAAGCTAAAAGCTCCAAGTAAGTAATCGTTTTTTGTGAATTACAAATAAAATATAATAAATTCTTACTACACACTTATTTTAAAATACTAGTAACAATATTTAAAATAAGACAACAGCATTAAACTTACTTTAATATAACTTCAAGACACTCTACTCTGCCATAATTTAACACAATTATGAAATACTTAAAGCAATATTTAAAATAAGATAGCAGAATTACAATGAACTCTAATGCAACTTCACAATTTAAAACGAATTTCTACTATAACCTCAAATTAACACAATTTTTAGAACTTATAATTTTATTTGGTGAATTTGGATAACGGATATATGAATTTAAAATATAGTTAAGTTATTTTTCAAGAATAATATTGAAATAATTTTAAAGAAATTGTAAATATTTTTTTTAAATATGGATAAATAAATAATATATTTTAACAATAATTTTCTTTTATTTTACAAAACAACTCAGTAATTAAATTGACAAAAATTTGTATTTAATGAAAAATAATTTATAAAATATTGTCATTTATTAAATCTTTTAAAGTTTTCGACAATTTACGGATGCATGAAATTAATTCAATTAAAGAAGTTTTACAGAATCAAAATTCCTTCAGATGACTTGCTATGTAAATTTTATATTCCCTTTTCTTAAAACCATGAATTTCAAATTCTATAAATATTATGTTCCTTTTAAAAGCATATCAATGAAGAATTAATATTTTATAATTTAATATCAAATTAATTTTTATTAATTAATTTATTTTTATTTATAAGGTTTATTAGTTTCAAGTTTATAAGAAATTTAAAATTCATTTTTATAATGAACATGTCTATAGAGTGGTTGAGACCAAACCTCAAATACAGTTTTACAAGTTATACACTTTTAATTGTTGCAATGAAAAGGTTTGAAATAAAACCTTTCCAGTCTGCTTTGGAAAATGGATGGAAGTTTCAATAAATTATCTTGATATTTCTTTGATTCTATTATCTGTCCTTTCATTAGATATTAATTTTATTGCTAAATGTAAACTTATTATTTCTGTGTTTATTTAAAAATATTTTTAAAAACTTAAAAAAAATATTTACTAAGTTAATTTTTTTAATTAAATATTAAGTTAAATATTTTTACTAAGTTTCTAATATTATTATAAGAAAAATCTCTAAAATTTTTTACGCGTTCCGGCACAAGTGTGGGAAGACAAAAATATCCATTATACTCGACGGGGAACGCATGTGATCATATTTAAATTTGATTAAAACGCAGTCCCACATAAAAACGTGGTTTTATTTGTACCGAGTATTTGCTGGACTCGTTCGGCATTTTGTTTCAAGTACAAACAAGGGTTATATTTTTTATTAGCTGTAGAAGTCATGAAAGGAAAAAGTAGAAGGCGGTGTTTTATTCACATTTTTCCTTTGAAGTAGAAATCTTTGAAAAATCTTTCCCATTTATATGTAATTATTTACTATTATAATTTATAATAAAAAACTATGATTTTTAAGGAACATTATTCAAAAAACACCGCGTGTTAAGTGGTTAATATAAGGACTCTGTAAATTCATGTTCTAATTTTAATTTTTCTAGAATTACTTCTGAGGTATAATGTATTTCAGTAGCATAAGATTCAAATCCGACTCTTCGTGCCCCTATATAAGTGTTTGCCAAACCAATTACCTTGTAACACCAAATAAAAATCACAACATCATTTAAATGTATATGATGTATATAAATGTATATAAATGTATATTTACCACTACAGTACTACAATATAGTGATAGTCAGCTGGTTCGTTAACAAAGTGAGTCAATCTCGTTACAAAACTTATATTTTTTAAATCTTTTGCGGCACACAGTTTAACAGTCACTGCTCTATATTAGAAAATAAATTAGCATTATTTCCTATGAAGAATGATTGAATCAAAAAGTTTTTATAAAATATTCATTTAAAGCAGTGTTTGTCAGACTTTTCTCGCTCGCGGCACACTAAAAAATTCAAAATAGCTCGCAGCACACCTGACCAAAAATCAAATATTTTTACAAATTTTTTGATTTTCCAATGATATATAAAAAAAGCTACTTTTTNAGTTTTTGTAAATTTTTTCTATTACTAACTTTTTTAGGTTAAAAACTCTCGCGGCGCACTAGTGCGCCGCGGAACACCGTTTGAGAAACACTAATTTAAAGTAATAAAATAAGAGCGCTGGCCACAGGTTAACGGGAGTGGTAAAATATGTTCAAATTATAAAAAGCAATACGGAAATGATAAATTTGATTTAATTTAACTATGTCCTTTTAATGTATCTCTTGGAGATCTCAATATAAAAAGCTTTAATATATTTTACCGATTCATTTTTTTACATAAGTAATATTCATAAGCTTTAAATATAATTATAAATATAAATAAGATTTTGTTTTGTTTTTTATCCTCTCTTCAGATCGAGAGTCTTGAGACTAGTTTAACAACAGAGCTTATAAATGCTTAATCCGCCATTGAATGTGAATGTTGACGTTAAGTACGTATATTATGTCTTTAAATCATCAATACTTTGAAAAACACTACTTAATAATATCATGAAACAAAACTTGATTCAAGAGAACAAACATTTCCTGTCAAAACGAGTTCCTGTAAATACTATCAAAAATAGGTAATTCGCACGACTTTTAAAAATCAACGTTATGAGCTTTGTAAAAAAAGCTTTACAAATTAATTACACAAGCAATTACACAAGAAACCATTTGACTTAAAGTGAAAGTTTATAAAAAAAAATCAGTAATTATGAAAAATAAATAGGTCCATCAACAAAACCTGTCAAATTCCAATCTTATATTCTAATCTCATCTTATTATAAAATAAAATAATTAATTAAAAAAGATTTATCAAAGCGTCAAATTTTAAAAATAAGGTAAAGGATTTCTTGATAAATTTAATTATGATTTTTCTTTAATTCTTTTGTAAAGTTTTGTAAAAACTAACTGCTAAAAGCTTGATACTTTTGGTATATACTAATTTATAACTTTTGTTTATTTAAATAACGTTATTATTAACAAACAACCAATTAAAGTTCTCATACTTTTTTACATAAAAATAGTAGGAAGGCTTGAAATCTTAAATTTCTTAATTATAAATATATAAAATCAACAAATATGAGTTTAAAGAAAGAGAATGAAGCGAAATTACATCAAAAATAATAAGTTGATTAGAACAAACTATAAAATAGTTACAGAAATTATTTCTATATCCATAAAAAATTTCCAAGAAATATGACGATTGTATTTGATACTCGCTAAGCGATTTGCAAAGCTGTCATGGAAATGACATAGGAGACAGTGGAGTACTAATTAAGATTTTTGCTATGTTTTCAGAATTAAAATACATCATAACTAAATTAAAACAATTTTCTAAAAATTAAATAATAGTTATAAAATAAATAGTTATAAAATATAAGTTATATAAAATATATAGTTATAAAATATAAGTATTGCGATATTTTTTTCACTAAAATATGAATTTTATTAATATTTTTTAATAAAATATATATTAAATTAATTTTGGTTGTAGGTGTACTGAATAAAAAATATTTCTGAATGTGAAACTTGTTATGTCAAAACAATTGTCATCAAAACTTAAAAAATGGAATTAAATAAATTTAAAGAAAAAATAAATAACAATAATGATGATGGTGATGAAGAAAATAATAATATTAATTTTTATTATTATTATTATTATTATTATTATTATTATTATTATTATTATTATTATTATTTCAAAACCTGGTCAGATATTGTTATTATCTTGTTTACTAATTTAAATATTCAAATAACAAAACCAAATACATAGGATTGACTATGTTTTTAAGCATTGTCGACTGAAGGGATAGATTAATTTCAGTAGGCACAATATGTTTATATGTATTTTCACATTTGAAGTGCCACATGGAAAACTAATGTGTAAAATTATATAAACTATTTGTTTTTTAAATGTATTTTTAAAATTAAGAAGTTAAATTTAGTGCTTCTGACGATTTATTTAAACGAGTTGAATGATTAAAGTGTTTTTTTATAAAAATTATTTAATTCAATAAAAAAAATTTGTAATTGTTTAACTTTATTTTAATGATTTTTTATTTTGTACGATTAAACAATATAAAGTATTTTTCCAACTTCATGCACATGGTTAACCTGTCAAAATATGTAATATAAATAATGTTCAAAAGTAAAATTTGTATATAATTTTTATGTCAGTCCATTACTAAAAGATTCAAATTAAACCTAACACTAAAGTTAGTATAAATCAATTAAAAATCAATTATTAAGTAATTATTAAAATAATTTATTATTATTTACAAAGTTGTTCATATTGCAAAAAAAGAAAATTTCACTTTTAAAAGACAAGATATGTTAAAAGTCAAGATTGGAATTTTCACAATTTATTTTTTCAGGTTCTGCCAGGATCATGAATCTACATTGCATATAGATAAATGAATTTTAAATAAGTTAAAAGGCATGTTTTGGTAAATATAGTCAGGTTCTCTTAATCTTTCAAAATAAGTGAGCATTAAAAAATATACCAGTTGGAATGGTGGCCATATTTAATGCATAAAATTTTGTAATAAATCAGAATTTGAAGAAATCAAAATATAATTCATTAAACGTTTAATTTTAATTTCCATTTTAAATTCCACAAATTCGTATAATCAATTCCAAAAAAAACTCACCCACGCAGACGCGATTAATTAAAAAGTAAATTCGCATGCATGCGCGAATCATGAATCATGATAAACCATAAATAATTATCGTCTTGACAGATCCAATTTATGACATTGGCAAATTGGCATATTCGAAAGTAGGTAGTTAGTAGTCCTCTGGAGCAGACCATCCGATGTAGCCCTCCCAATAAAAATTAAATTTTCTAGTTGTTCTAGAGGGCTGAAGTATTTTTTTCAAATTTACACTATAGTCAGTATAGCTTGGCATTTACAGATAAGAACTAATAACCAGCTACCAACTAGGTACCAACAACTAGTTAGCAATTACTAAGTACTTACAACTAGGTACTGACAAGCAGATACTAACAATTTAGTTGAAGACTTCCTAATAAAATCTGGAATATTAACTTATTAAAGTTTATTTTATTAATTTAAATGCAGTTTTTTATACTTGGAACCTAACCCCTTTTTATCTATTCGTCGAGTTGTAGGAGGGTTGACTGTATACTAAATCTGATTGACTGATTGCTCAAATTATTCAGAAAATTCAGTATAATATTTACAACTTATCAACCATTTACCTCAGAATATCTGAATAATTATCATTAAATTCCAAAGTCGACTGATAGAAGCCATCCTAATGAATCACATTAAATCATTGAATAAACCTGTAAATTCATTTAAATGACAATATTCTACCATTTGTTATACCCAAGCGAATTCCCCACTAAAATCATCAAAAAGGCATGAAATTTCCTAAAAATATCTTTGCAATTTTAAAGATTGGTATTTTAGCGACTAGTACTCGTAAAGGATTCACCGCCTAATATAACATTCATCTCTTAATTCCTTCAGATGACCATATTTTACTCTTAATTGATATTCAACTGATTTAATCTCTAATCTAATTAAAAATCATATGATAAATCAGAAATTTCCTTTAATAAAGATCAATTTTCATTAGTATTTTTCGATGTCCAACATTCCTCTTTTAAGACAATATTTCTCAACTTTTATCATTATATTTTCGTTGATCCTTCCAATCATGTCCTGCTTATATATTGAAAAAAGGTAAATTAATTTATAATATAAATAGATATCAATCCCAAGTATCTCTAGAGCTTAAACATTAATAATATTTGTTCTAAACTAGCGATCTAAAAATCCAATTAAATAATCTTAATACACTAACATTTATCACAACCTAACAAAACACTAAAATGATAATTTCACAGACTAACTATTAATGAATCATTGTTAAATACATAATGCATTAATTAACATCATGTTGTAATAATGAAGGAAACATTTTTCAAAAAGATCAAATCAAAGAAGAAAATATTAGAGAAAAACTCAAAACGATTTGGACAAACCCAAAAGATCCAGATAGTTTTGGTGGTGTAGAAAAACTTGCAAAAAGAGTAAATAAATCAAAGAAAGAAACTCAAAAATGGTTATCTAATCAATTAGCCTACAGTCTAAATAAACCAATGTTAAAAAGATTCTCCACGAGATCTTATAAAACATTTGGTGTTAATGATTTATGGCAAATGGATTTAATGGAAATGATTCCATTTTCAAAAATTAATAAAGGATACAAATATATTTTGACATGTATTGATGTATTTAGTAGATACGCTCGTGCTATCCCAACAAAATCTAAACTAGCTAATGAAATGGCTGATGCATTAAAAACATTATTTGCTGACGGACAGCCTCGTAATTTACAAACAGATTTGGGTAAAATTATAAATTAAATAATTTTAATTAATTTTAAATTTAGGTAAAGTATTTTATAATAGCAAAGTTAAAGAAATTATCAAAGGAATAAATCATTACTCAGTATTTTCACAATATAAAGCAGCACACGCGGAAAGATTCAATCGTACTTTAAGAGATCGTTTGAAAAAATATTTTGTATATCAAGGCGATAAAACGTGGAAAATTGTATTGTCGAAGATAATTTACAGTTACAATTTTTCACCTCATAGAGGAATAAATGGAATGAGACCAATCGATATTTATTCAACAAATAATATTGATATTTGGATATCACAACAAGATAAATCAAAAACAAAAAAGCCGAAATATAAAGTAGGAGACCATGTTAGAATACGTAAAATCAGTGCTTCTCCATTCATCAAGAATTTTGATAACAATTGGAGTGATGAAGTTTTTAAAATATCGAAAATAGATACTAATCAAAATCCGGTCATGTACTTTATTACAGATAATGAAAACGATCAAGTCAGTGGCAAATTCTACGAACAAGAACTACAAATCATTCTATCACCCACAATCTTAAGAATTCAAGAGATTTTAAAAACTAAATCAGACGGGAAATATAATCAATACTGTAATGTACGGTTATATATTTTATTTATTTTTGAACAAGGTTTTTCGACGCCTTGTTATTTTATGGAGTGTAGGTCGCAATGGCCAAGAATAAAAATACTATATAGCGATAATTTACTAACATAGTAAATTATCGCTAAACAAATATCGACAAAAAGAAAAAAATCAATAAAAAATCTACGGACGAATAACTTAGCAAAATAATTCAAAAAGAAGATTACAAAAGAAATCATTGCTGGCAAAGCTTTAGGAAGAAAATCTGAGCGAAGTTAAAGATTTGAAAATATTAAACGAAAAATAAAGTTACAGATCCTATTAATTAATCCAATTACCCCAGTAAAGATAAAATCTCAAGCTCCAATTACGAACCAAAAAATTCTGGAAAATAATTCAAAGCTGAAAATAAAGTGACAGATCCAATTAGTTAACCAATAATTATACTCCAACTCAAAGATAAAGCTAGTGTCAAATCTTAAGGACAAGTTAAGGATTTGCGTTGCTATACAAGGTTTTTACAATTTTTACTTGAATAAAAGTTCATGTTCGATATCTATTATTGTTTATTATTATTTTTATTTTATTTGTTATTAACTTGCTAACATACACAACACGCACCCCGATTGTCCCGCCACATTTTTAACGGTGACTCTATCGGGTCCTTCAGATTTCTTAAACAAACTATACAAATTATACACAAACTAAGTGTAATTTTTAACATAACAAATACTATGTGAAATGGCATGGTTATAAAAATCCTAGCTGAATATCTGAAAACCAATTGATTAAATAAATATTATGAAGGAAAACCAGTTTTATATGATTTTACCTAGTAATAGTTGTTCTCTTATTTATCCTGAAAATAATGCTAGTAATTTTAAAGTTGAATTTCAAAACCCAATTTATTTGAATGGGAAATGGGAAGTAGCTTTGATTGATTTTACATTTGTGTATAATCATTTTCCGTATTACAGTAATTCATGGGTACAATACGAATTTAAAAAAATCATGCGAAGAAACTAAATACTTGAAATTTGATAATCAAGACAAAATCTTAGAAATTTTAAATCCTACATATAATCCAGATGTTGATGTGTTCTTGGAAAGATATGAAAGCTTAGTGATAGTTTGTCCACATGTTCCATTTAAAATATCATTTCTTGACACCAAATATACATCTAAGTTTGAATTAAAATCTATATCAATCATTAGCAAAACTGACCATTGTCGAATTAAATTACCTAAATTTACTGAAAATAATATCATTGAACAACTTGGAATAACTATAAATTACGATATCAAAACAAAATCCGAACATTATTTTGAAGATGAATTATTCTTAACTACTTTATCAGAGTTGCGAGGGTATTTAATGACAATTAATCCATCTCTATTTAAAGAAATAAATCTTCAAAATCAAGAATTGGTAAAAATAACACTTGTAGATGATATTTCAAATATCACCTTTGATCAAAAATTAACAAAAGCTTTAGGATTAAAGAATCAAACTTTTATTGAAAAAGCCTTTGTTGGTGTGAAAATTCCAAAAATATTTAAAATTCATCAACAAATGTTTATTTATTCTAATATCATTGAACCAATAAATGTTGGTGATATAAGAGTTTCTCTATTAAAATCAATATGGATTTAAAGATATGAACATGGAGAGGTAGTACAGTTAGAAATAAAGAACCCAATGTACATTCCAATTTTATCTTCATCTATAAACAACATTGAAATTAATATTCGCAACGATAGTGGAAAATTAGTTAAATTTTCAAAAGACACCAAAACTCATTTAACACTACATTTTCGTAAAATAAATGAATAATCCTGATATTGTAAACTTTTATAGTAATAGTCAATCTGGTGGAGATTTACCATATTTTGTTGGTAAACAATATGAAACAGGTTGGTTAAAAACAATAGGTCGATTTGCTTTACCAATTCTTAGACGCATAGGTAATTTTGGTATGAAAACTGCACATGATGTAATAAATAACAATTCCAAAATTATACCTGCTTTAAAATCAAATGTTTTATCTGAAATTAAACATTCACTACCTGATGTAATTCAACATTAATTAATAAAGTATCTGATGTTTTTAATAAACAAGAGAATGAACAGAAAGGTGGAATTATTAAACGCAGAAAAACTTTAAAGAAGCATATAAACAAAAGAATGAAAGGCTTTGGAACTATATTCGAAAAATGATTAGTGCAAAATCTGAATTATGTATTTTTGATAGACCATCACCTCAAGCAGTAATTGAACATGATTCATTTGAAGACATTTATTTAACGAATTCAATTACGGATACTGGAACCTCTTCAATTCAATTTTACATTAACGGATCTCAAACCGAATATTTAGATTTGAATGATACTGCACTTTATCTTCAGTTGAAAGTTGTAAATAATGTAGGTGAAAATATTTCTGATGATTCTGTTGTAACTGCAAACAATTTCTTTTTCCAAACTTTTTTTAAAGAAGCTGAATTAATTTTAAATTCTATTAAAGTTGAAGGAGGAAATGATACATTTGCTCATAAAGCATTAATCGAAACCATATTAAATTACAATCATGATACAAAACGTACATGTTTAGAGGGTATGGGGTTCAGTGAAGATGATAATATAAGAAAAACGTGGATTGCAAAATCTATAACATTTTCATTATGTTCACCAATACAATTTGATTTTATGGATCAACCAAAATATTTATTACCTGGTGTTAGTGTCCAAATTAAATTGACGAGATCAAGTTCATCACATAGTTTAACATGTACAAAAATGGAACCTAAAATTGAATTATTAGATGCAAAATTAATGGTAAGAAGAGTTCGAGTTGAACCATCCGTTTTAGCTGGTCATCAAATTGGACTTGCTTCAAGAAATGCAATTTATCCTTTGAGAAGCAAGGAAGTTGTCGAATTTTCGTTACATACTGGATCTTCTTCTTTTTATAAAGAACAAATCTTTGGTGATCGGCGATTACCAAATTTTATTCTTGTAACATTTCAAAGAAATAAAAGAAATAATGGATCACTAACAAATTCTTATTCAATGTACGACCACAATAATGTAAAATCAATAACTTTATTGAAAGGAAGCGGTTATCGTGAAAAATATAGTCAAGATTTTGAAAATGATAATTATATTACAAGTTATATGCAGTCAATAATTAGAAACATGGGTTACCTTAATAAGAATATTAATTGTGGAATTAGTATGTCTGACCTATACGAAAAGTATCCATTCTTTACATTTGTATTGGCTCTTGACTTTGATCTTAATCAAAGTATTAAGGTACTGTAGGAGATAGACTTACTAAATGAAGTAGAAAAATACACAGAGATGTTATTGATAAGATGAAGGTGGATAAGATTAGATATATATTGAAAACAACTAATGAAAATTGACCTTTATTTTTAGGAAATTTCTGATTCATGTACAAAAATATCTCGAGACCTTAAATTTCTTTGGCTTTTTAACGAGAGTCGGATTCTAAGTACAAAAAATTTTATAGACCTTAAATTACTTTAGCTTTATAACGAGACCTGGATTTTATATAGAAAAATTTTAAAGACCTAAATACCCCTTGATTATAGTATGAATTTGAAAAAATACCATGTGGCCTACGACAGCAATGACTTTTTTATCTGGAGTCGGATTTTGTATAGAAAAATTCCTTGGACCAAAAAAACCCATTAACTATGGTGTGAATTTAAAAAAATAACCTGTAGCTTTGTACAGCAGTGGCTTATTTAACGACAGTCGGATTTTGTATAGAAAAATTCCTTGGATCAAAGGGATCCCCTGATATTAATGTGAATTTGAAAAAATACCCAGTAGCCCTATGCAGCAGTGACTTTTTAGTGACAGTTGGATTTCATGTAAAAAATCCAGAGACCAATGAGACTCCCTAACTATAGTGTGAATTTGAAAAATACTGTAGCCCTCTGGAGCAATTCCTTTTTAACGAGAGTAGGATTTTGTGTACAAAATATATATATGGTTAAGGAGACCCCGTCCCTATGTTTTTGTCCACTTTTAGTCATGCTATTTTTTGAGCTAAATTATTTATATTGAATATGTATCAAGAAGTAAACTTAATAAAATACTTTTATTTTTTATTAGGAAAATTGTTTTCTATAAATCCCATTTTCTAACATAAAATTTAAAACATATTTCTTGAAGGGAGTTACGAGAACATTTTTTGAGATTAAAAAGATGTTTATCACAAAAAAGAATTTAAATCTAAATAAGCATTAAAATGAATAAATTTATTTGGACTAAATATTTTTAATTTAATCATCGGTAAAAGCTTCTTATCTGAAAAACATTTAAATCTTTATATACACTAATTTGTAAATTAAAAAAATTATATTAAAATCTATTTTATTTTTATCTCAAATATTTTAAAGGATACAAATATATTTTAATCATTCGATTGAAACAAAATGACATTGAAAATTCCAATTTATTATTAATTTGCTCATAAAAAATTAATCTGTAACTCTAAGCATGTTTCTATGAAGAAGTCTGGTGAATAATGTAGAATATTTAAAGATTTAAATGGTTTAATTTTTCACTTCTTCAATTATGTTTTATTTGCGGTACAACTGAAATCTAAAATAATTAATTGCTTATCCAAAACGGAAAAAAAAGAAGAAAAATAATGAAGGTTTTATTAAAATTGTTAAATGATGTGTTTTATAGATGAAATACAAGTGTAAAAAAATATTGTAAAAAGCATAAGACTAATTGGTAAAATATATTTATTGAATTCCACATCTTTGTACAAAGTGTATCTGGTATTTGTGAATATAGGAATGATATTACATTTTATTGAATATGATTCTCCTGATTTCGGGTTGTTTAGAAATTCAATTGTGATGGTGCAGTATCCGAGCGTAATTGTTGATTTGAACTTGACATATCCATTGACTACATGTTCTGTGGTCTGACGACGAGTAGGAGTGTCAGCAGCAACTTTGAGATATTTATCATTTGTAATGTGCATTTGATATATAGGTGAAGCATTTCGTTGATCCACAAATTGTTCCAATTCGAGAGTTTTGAGCACAATTTTATTGATTAATAAGATAAGATGTTTGAAAAAGTGATATATTGTATATTAAAACAATGCATTTATATTTCTTAATTTAACAGTTTATTTGCAATTTAACTATTAAATTAATATATTTATTAACTTAAAGTCAAAGGTACTACAAATTTATTATATCATTTTCCTTTTGATAAAAGCTTTTACATTTAAAAATGATTAAAGTCTTTAAATGATGTTTTCAAATTGAATATCCTCTATTTTTCCATGAATTATAATGTAGTTAATTATTTAATTTGAATATATATTAGCAATTTTTTATTACAGTATTATAAAGTGTAATACGAGTATCTGATTTTCAATTTATTTCGGCAAATAACAAATATTCATTAACAAAAGTGTCAATTGGAAAGGAAAATAAATAATGTTCTGCCATGCAATTTAATTGCTGTCTAATGTGTTTTTATTATTTCTAATAACAAAAGTTTTAATTATTATAATTTTTTTTATTATTATGATTATAATAATAAATATAATATTTGTTATATTTATTGATATTATTATTATTTTAAGTATTATTGTTATAATAATAATATATTACAAAGAGCTTGAAGACTATAGCTCAGTAATATATTGATGTTTTTGATATTCGATAATTATTATTATTATTATTATTATTATTATTATTATTATTATTATTATTAAATATTATTATTATTATTATTATTATTATTATTATTATTATTATTATTATTATTATTATTATTAAGATTATTATTGTTATTATTTCTTTTTTTATTTCAAAATTGAATTTGAACAAATAAATTGAAAATAAGAATAATTTTAGATCTCGTGATGGTGACTTTAAATTAAAATTTCGATGAATCCAATTCAGGAAATTGAATAAAAGAGCAGGGAAAAATGTTGAATTTCCAATAGAAAATTTATGCCTAAATTTACTTGTCAAATAAATTAAATTAATGCACTACTTCTAATTTGTTACTCTATCAATTGATTAAGATTGAAACTTTTCCATTTCACTATCACATTGAGTTTTTGATTAAAACAAAAACTATTTGTCAATGAATAAAAAATTATTAAAATTCAACTGAAAAGAAATTTTGGGTTTTCTTGAAAAGATAAATCTAGTTATTTTTATGAATTGGAAAATTACTTGGTCTGTTTATGTATATTTTTTGCAGCTGGGTTTAAAATTTTTAAAATTTATATATATATTATAAGAAT
This sequence comes from Schmidtea polychroa, assembly GCA_959609185.1. NCBI lineage: Eukaryota > Metazoa > Platyhelminthes > Tricladida > Dugesiidae > Schmidtea > Schmidtea polychroa. Next base: position 130,656 of record CAUHTR010007792.1, read on the forward strand.
TATTTTTGGAGTCAAGTCTCGGTTTGGCTTTTTTATTTAACTTTATTGACGCTTTATACAAAAATGGTAACTTTTCTCAGTCGACTGTGATGACTTGATTATTTAAAATGAGTTAGAAATCTCACATTTACTTTAATATAGATAAGTCTTTATTATTTTATCCACCTACAACAATTAATAAAATATGTATCTGTATGATATGTGTAAATTAACGACGTCTGCGTCCAATCAAATACGTGTGAATGCTAAATTTTATATAAAAATAAATAAAATAAAAATAAAATTTACTATAAAATTAGACAAAAATTTCAAAATCTTATTTGAAAATCATTATAAATACCGTGTTTTTTATAATAAAAGTCTAGCGGATTCTATTGACATTTTTTTCGATGGGGGTTAAATAAAAGCTTTTTTTATATGTAAAGCTTGGGTTCCTATTATATGTTTAAAATGCTTTAGAATCAAACGAGCATTTTCATATTTTAATTTTTTCTATGATCTGATGTTCAACATTTTGCGCCATATCATCAATCCTTCTACAAACGCTACTATTACTCAATGGCATTAGTTCTACTTCTTTAATATTTTTCTGCAACATTATCCTATGAAATGCAATAATGGCCGGTTTAATTAATGTTTCTCCTATTGTATGACATTTACCGGATTTAGCTATAAGCAAAGATATTTCATAGCTCACTTCAGCATAAAGCCCAGCATTACAATGTTTTTAATGTTTTTCTTTTTCAAAATACTTCCTTCATATCTTTAAAGACGTATAGTGGAGAAGTAGAATGATCCTTGTGTTTTGTCTTTAAATGCGATTCTAGTCTATTCTTTTTCATCGATTCATTTGTCAAACAGTGTTGACATAATAAACAAAACGGAAGAGTTTCATCTTGCACTGCTGGTATAAATCCATACTTTAAGTAGTCATCAATATTTTTACGAAGATTTCTTTTTGAACTTGACATTTCTAGGGCTAAACATTTTATATATTTTTAGCAAAAAAAGAATACAGCTTAAGCTAAATTGTTAGAAAAATGTTGATAAATAACCAAATTGCATTAATTTATTTACTACAAACAAACACGAATCAGTTTTAGCTGTACTTTATAGGGAAATTTCGTAAATAGTAAATATCAGTATTTTGCCAAAAAATTTTGTTTACTTACTTATAGTTGCCATTTAAAAGTAGGGAAATGAGAAAATGATGTTAATTCAATATTTTAAAGTTGATTAACTAAAATGAAAAAAAATCCACTGTTCTAACTATCGCTTATGAACTAGTAATTACTAGTAAAAAATCAAAATTATAAGGTAAAGATGATGTAAGTACAATACATAGATCTTGGTAAGAACTATATCTTCAGTGTTAAGAAATTGTTTCTATCATAATGTACATAAAATATGACGTATATACTTGAGAAAAATTATGATTTATCAAATTTTAAAAATCCATTAATTTCGAAATTGCCCCAAAGAAAAGTCAAATTCTCCCAACTGGGCCCTAGAGCCCCAGTTAGATAGAAAGTCAATCTTTTGACAGCATAAAATAATTCGGGATTATAGAAAGTGTTCGCCGAATTCTATACATATCATCATCCTATTTAATGGAGAACTGAAAAACATGAACGATTGGAAGAATTGGTGTTTAATAGTATTGCATTACAGAATGATCAAGGCAGTGTCGTTTATCATGAAGAATATGCGGGAATTGCCAAATTAATTAATTATTTCTGAAGAGAAATAATAAAATTAAAAATTTTCATTTTACATATTTTTATGTCTATATAAATTAATAAATATATTAATTTCTATATTTATTAATAATATTTATTAATAATCATATATATTGACAACTATTAACATATATACACCAATCTTTCTGAGGTTGTTTAAATTAAAGCCTTATTAACTTAACTCATTAAATATCGCGTGAGTCTCACTCATAATTTCTCTATTTATAGCAAATTGAAATTAGAAATGGTGTATTTATTACATATCTATTGATTTTGAATTGTATCTTACTATTTATAGACATGTTGATAAAATATATTTGATTATTTGCATTTTATGATAATGTCGGTATAAAAACCTTTACATCAGAAAAATCTGTGACTCAAGTTTCTGTAAAAATGAAATTTAATGATTATAATCTTATAAAAATAAAAAAAAACAAAAGTAAAAATAGTCAATCAATCAAATGGTAATATAATTTAATTAACTATCTAATTTAAATAATCGGAATTATTAAATATAGAAATGGTTGCCGGAAAGTCATTTTGCCAAATAAGTTAAATGTTTACATGTAAACTAAATCTACACAAATAAAATAATTAATGATAATTTAATTTAATGTACAAAAATAATAATAAATATTCAACTAAATAAAGATATACTCTGATAAACTTCATTAAAATGTCTACTGTTAACTAATTTATTTACGACATAAGTGACTTCAGAAAAATAATTCATGTTTATGACATTCGACATTTTATTCAACATTTAAATTCCCTCTTGTTGTGTTTTACTGAATTTATTTTATTTAAATAAATTATTATAAATTTTCGTTTAAAAGATATGTAAGATATTTTAAAATATTTTTTAAGTTTAAAAATAGCTTAAAAAAATAAAATATTTTAGATATTTTTATAAAAATCTTTTTGCAAAAAATTGTAGATAATAGGAAGTTAATTGGAAGAATTTACATGATTTAGGAGTATAAAACATGTGACACTTTATATTATATAATTAATTAATTAAAACTTTAATTTATTTTCAGATAAGTATAAACTTTGCTGTTGAACCGTTTTTGATCCCATTAGATGTCATACTAATGATGTTAGATGCCAAAACATAGATCTAAGGTCAAACATATTTTCAGGTCAAAATCGCTTTAATTGAGATCATTTTAGGGTCAGCAAGGTTAATATAAGGTTTAATGTGAGTTAAAAAGATAATTTGAAAATCTAAAAGTCGATTTAAGGGCAAGCTCGACTTAGAGTCATTTATGTTTGCGAGAATTAGTTAAAAGTTGAAAATTAGAATTAATATAATATATTTGTATATATAATTGTAAATGAGATAGTAATTAATGGATAAAGCTATAAATCTTTGGAATCCGTTGAGAAGATTGATAAGAAATTCAAGAACTTTTGATAGATTTAATAAATATTTTATCAATTAATTTAATTTTAATTGTCAATAAATATAGCAATTTGGAGAGGTTGCTTAGAATCGAATGAATTGAAAATCTTTGAAATACGCTGAAGAAATTTATCAGAATAAAAATTAATTGTTTCCGTTTTTAATAGATTTTTATTAATTAATTAATTAATTAATTATTTTTATTTTGTAAATGATTAGTAGAAATGTGTATAGGAAATAGTTAAGAATCTAATAAATTATGAATTTTTGAAATCGGGATAAAAGATTTGTTTAGAAATTGAAAAACGTTTTAAGTAAGGTTTTCTAGTAAATCATTGAAATCATTGTGTAGAGAAGGCTGTTGCAAATCGAATGAATTATAAATCTTTGAAATCCTCCTAGAAGATTTCTATGAAATCAAATAAAAGAAAATATTTTTAGGAGGGAGGATTGGTGTTACAGGATTACAAAATACTACTGCCAAGGAATGTATAATTCATTATTTTGAGACTTAGAAATATTAAAAGATTTTCATACGTTTCTACGAAAACTAAATGATCCAAGACTAAAATAGCAATAATGATTCACCTTAATAATTATTTGAAATAATGTATTAAAGAAAAAATTATAAGAGTCAATAAGATTTATAAAAATATAAGAAATATATTTAAAATTATTCAGAAGTATTCGTGGATCATAAAATAAACATAAAATAGTTAATACCAATTATAGAGATCAGAGCAAATTTTATTTACAATTTCAAAAAGTGATCACGTTTGTATACATTCACAGACATAGAGACGCACCAAAGAACATCTAACATTTATTTATATATAGAAATATATCCTTATAATAATGATAATAATTCTTTTTTTGGGTTTGCATTTAAACAATATAATGTAAATTAATCGGAATATAAATATAGTTGATGAAGAGAAATCCATATATAAAAAATACCTCTTATTAATATTTAGGCCCTATCCTATATATATATATATGTGTATATTGTAATCAAAATATACATTAAATCGATTACTATTTTGTTTCTTAAAAATTTTAGTATTCTGAAAATACTAAGGAAAAGATCTTAACCAAAACCCTTTCTAACATAGCAAAAAAACAAGATATGGATAAATCGGGTTACTTATTAATGTGTGAATATTAGTAAACCTTTAAGTAAATTAATCAATTATTTAATCAATTATTTAATCAATTAATTAATCAATTATTAATTACTTGTTTATAAAGAAGCAGTTGTATTGTAAAAATGAATCAATTTAATTTTAAATTTATTACTTCCACATCGGTTTCTGATATCTTAGTATGTTTTGAATATATTTTCGGTATTAATTAGAAAGCCCAAAAAATTCAAATTCTCTTAGTGCTTGCACTTTTTGGGATCGGTTTTAACACTTTCTATGTTAATTATATGCCCTATAAATTTATCTTCATTTATAAGAACTGACATTTTGCCGAATTCAATTTTTTTACTTGATTCCCTTATTTTCTTAAATAACCTTTTAATTGATTTAAAATACTTTTATAATTGTATTATTTATTCACTGCATTTATTGCATTTATTCAACTTTTGAAATGTTTGCAGTATACTGAAATTTTAAAATGTATTTTATTAAAACTAATAAATTGTCAGCGTAGATTCTGCCAAATCCGTTTGCAAAGATACATTAACTTGGATCGAAATGTCTTTTAGATTATCATTAACAATGCCTTCGTAAATTAGAACTTCGATTTTGTTTTTGAACGTTTCTGACATCTTTTTAGTAATCTATTTCAAAAACTTTTCTGCTAAATTAGCCGGTTCAGTCATCCATTGCTCAGTTTTAATTAAAAAATCTTCTTTAGTCTCTTCTATTTCAGAAAATACAGCGTCAGGTGCAATTTCTTCAGGTTTTACCAAGCTATTACTTGAAATGTCATCATTAGTTTGAATTTCATCGTCTTCGCTGTCTGAGTATTCGATTAAACTTTTCATGTCAACATCTATTTGATTGTTATCGTTTTCCAATTCTAATTGTTGTGATTCTTCACATTTTACAATTAAATCCCGTAAATGAGCTTCATATTTCATCATAATCATTATATCAAAAACAAAAACCCTCTTTTAAGCAAAAACTCCAAAATAATACATAAAAAATTAAATTCTTTATTAAAAAATCCAAATTACATTGTTTGTATCTGTGTGCGCACACGTATATAAATACAATTTCAAAAACAATGCGCACACAGACGCGATAGTTAACCTAAGGATTGACCAAAAACAATATTGTTTACATTTATTTTACACTTATTTTTCTAATTTTACTTGATAGTATGCATTTCCTAAACTAATAATGGAGAAAGATTTTGATCCATTAAAGATATCTAATAATTTATTTGAATTTGACAATTGGAAAATTAATCTCTCGGTCTCCAGTGCTACGAATATCCTTATTCATTTTTAGGTAACGCCAGAAGTTGCAAGAAGTGTGCAAGAGAAAATATTTTTAGAGGTTATCATTATTAAGTTATTAAAGATTATTACTAGATCAACTAAATTTAATAAAGAAATTAAGTTTCTAACATGTTTTTCCGTACTAGTACGCCAACACCTAACATTTTTAATTGATAATACAGCAAAAAAGTTGAAAACTGCTGCACTAGACAATCATGGTAATAATAAATCAAAATCATATTCATTAAATGAATATTTATTAGATTCGTCCATTCATTTAATTTAAATAAATTATTTAAAAAATTATTGGAAAGATGATCATCCTACATACAATCACATTAATATATAAACTATTCTTGCTTACAATATTGCTAAATTCTATTACCTACTCTAGTACAAAAGCTTTGGTATTTGTTAATTGCTCTTCATTCATTCCTGTAATTGATTTAAAGTACTTTTATTGTCCATGTTATGTAAATCCCAGGATTGATATCAAATATGTTTTTGATTGTGGCATTCAAAACATCTTATATTTCAGCATTCGACTGAACAGCATCCCATTCTTGCGCACGTTCAGTATCAAAATATTTCTGTTATTATTGTCATTAATTTTCGATTAATTTGCTTCAAATTTGATTATCATGTCGAAATAGGAAATTTTCAAATCTTTTCACAATATTGATTTGAGATTTAAATAACGTTTAACTTCAATCTATCTATTCTTCTCAAATTTTAAGAAGTTTCTAAATTTTTCTGATAAAATCATTTCTACTAAACATCTTGTTCGTGACGTCATAGGAGAGATAAAGTCGAAATCCAAAATTTTTCTTTTCTTACAATATCATTTATGGCAAATTCTGACTACTCGCGTCTGTGTGCGAAAACTTGTTCTGGTTGGCGTGAGAAGCGAGAAGTCGAGTTTTTTGATTTTTATTTTGAATTGATTTTTTTAAATTGATATTGATATTTTTGGTCGTTGTTTAAAAAATATTATTTCTGGGATATTCGATTTTCGGTTTTGTTTTGGATTTCTTTGGTTGAACGTTGTTTGTGTTTCTAGAATTTTTATATTGAGAAATAAATCCTTTTCAAAGTCTTCTTATTTCAATTATGAATCGAACTGAAGTTAATGGACGTGTTAAATGGTTTAATTCAAAGAATGCATACGAATTCATTTGTGTTGACAATAAAATTAATGATATAGAGGTCTTTGTGCATTTTAAATAGATTGCTGTTATAAATGTAACTTCAATAACTGACGGAGAACTTCTTTTCGATATTCCCAAAGCTGACAGAGGATCCATGACTCAAATTATGTTGGAGACATTTAATACACTAATGATTTATCTTTCAATTCAAGCAGTTCTTTCTTTGTACGCTTCAGGTCGAACCTCGG